>JAPJBO010000863.1:0-97414 GCA_030068145.1 Diplonema papillatum
CTCACGGGTGGGTGCACTTTCCGGACGGGTCGCGCAGCGCCTGCGATGGGAGATTTGGCGCGTTTTTTTAGTGTTTACTGTCTCCAGACGACCGTTGGGGATGGGAGGCGGGGTGGTGAAAGAGATACATTTAGACAAATTGGCACAGATTAACTACGGGTGGCCAAGTTTCGCGTTTTTCCTGTTCTTCTTCTTTCTTCAAGGATTAAGCCGTGCGAGTCTCATACCTGGGAGGGAGGCGACAGCGTTGGTTTCGCACCAGATGCAGGCCGAGTCGCGCGTTAGCAGCCCGCCAGCGAACTCGAGGCCGCACGGAGTGTCGGAGAGGAGGATTTGCTGCAGGTCGACGTTGTGCTCGAAGAGCGAGCAGAGGCCCTCGAACACCGCCGACGTCGCCTGGATCGGGTTGTTCGAGAAGTCCAGCTCGTACAGCCGCCGAAGCCGCCCGCTGGCCGCGGCCAGTTCGAGGCAGCCGGAGGATGTGACCCTGTTTCCGGAAACGTCGAGGCGCTTCACCCCGCCGTGCTTCGACAGCAGCTTCGCCAGCGGCGCCATGCCCTCGTCCCCTAGAGCGCACTCCCCTACCCCCAGCGACACTACTGTCGGATTCGCGGCGATTGAATCGCACACCGCGGCTACCCCAGCCACGCCGATCTCGTTGCCGTCGACCTGCAGCGTCTGCAGACACGGCATGATCGACAGAGCACGCGCCAGCCCCGCGGCGCCGACCGCGGTCATCCCGACGTTGGCGAGGTTTAAGTACCGCAGGGAGAATCCTTGCACGGCGGTTGCCAGCACCAGCACACCGGCGTCGGCCAGTGCGTTTCCGGCCATGGTGAGGCACAGCAGACTCGGGCTGTAGGCTTCCTTGAAGAAGCTCTCGACCACCCCGCAGTCTAGGCACGTCGCTTCGAGGTTCAGGTCCCGCAGGTGCGTCTTGACGTTGGTCAGCGCCGCCAGCGGCACGACCGCCGCGCCGAGTCGATTGCGCTGCAGGTTGACCGCTGTCAGGCTCGAGTTCTCGGCAAACGCCGCGACCAGCGCCGCGCCGCCGGTGCCGTTGATGTCGTTCTGCCCCAGGTTGAGGGTGTGCAGAGACCCGTTTTTGCCTATCCCCGCGGCCAGTGCGGCGGCGCCTGCTTCGCGCAGCCTGTTCTTCGCGAGGTTGAGCGTCTTGAGCTTGATCGTCTGCTCGAGGGCGGCTGAGAGGGCCGCGGCACCCGGCTTCCCCACACGGTTGCCTTCGAGGAGGAGGCTCCTGATTTCGCCGCACTTCTTCCGCTCGGTCACCTCCAGCTGGGCTTCGAGCATCTGCGCCAGGGCCAGGGCCCCGAAGTCACCTATGTAGCAAAACGACAAATCCAGCACTTCGACCGCTTGGTTCTCTCCCAAAGCCTCGGCCACCGCCGAGCAGCCGTTGTCGCCCAGCGGGTTGTGCGAGAGCCCGAGGTACCGCAGCGTGTGGTTGACGAGCAGCGCCTCGCCGAGGGCGCTCGCGCCGGCTTCGTCGACGTGGCACCGGGTGAGCTCGAGCGAGGTCAGCGACCAGTTGGCGGCGAGGCCCTTGCCGACTTCGAGCACGTCCTCCGCGGCAACGGGGATGCCCTGCAGGCACGGGCTCAGGGCGATCACCGTGTTGTCCACGAGGCCGAACCTTTTCAGGTGGCTCGCACCGTTACCCACGGCGTCCATCTTCGCAGACGCGCCTCCCCTTTTTGCTCTCGAACTGCTTCGTGTATGTGGTTTTTAGAGGTTGAGAGTTAGACTCGAGATTCCGGGCTGTTAAAGTTCAAGGCAAGAACACTGTGGTTTCGTGTGTGTGTGTGTGTGTGTGTGTGTGTGTGTGTGTGTGTGTGTGTGTGTGTGTGTGTGTGTGTGTGTGTGTGTGTGTGTGTGTGTGTGTGTGTGTGTGTGTGTCCGTACGAACCTATGATCTGTCTCAATGTGCCGAGTACGCCGACGACGGCGCAGTGAACAACCGTTGTCGGTGAATAGGTAGTCCAAGAGCCCTCGAGGTGCCGTCTTGTGTGTGGTGGATGCTTTCCAAATGACGCGAGGGCCTGCTTTGCTATGGTGTCTCATCAAACACTTCAGCCGCTTGGTTCTCTCCCAAAGCCTCGGCCGTTGTCACCCAGCGGGTTGTGCGAGAGCCCGAGGTACCGCAGCGTGTGGTTGACGAGCAGCGCCTCGCCGAGGGCGCTCGCGCCGGCTTCGTCGACGTGGCACCGGGTGAGCTCGAGCGAGGTCAGCGACCAGTTGGCGGCGAGGCCCTTGCCGACTTCGAGCACGTCATCCGCGGCAACGGGGATGCCCTGCAGGCACGGGCTCAGGGCGATCACCGTGTTGTCCACGAGGCCGAATCTTTTCAGGTGGCTCGCACCGTTACCCACGGCGTCCATCTTCGCAGACGCGCCGTGTGTGTTTTTAGAGGTTGAGAGTTAGACTTCGAGATTCCGGGATGTTAAAGTTCAAGGCAAGAACACCGGTGGTTTCGTGTGTGTGTCCGTACGAACCTACCTGCTACGGCGTGCAAGGGCCAGGAAGTTTCGACGCTAATCTTCGACTCTTGATTATGTTCACCGGGTCGCGGATTTGTGCCTGTCCGTAAGAACCTGTGTGGTCTGTCCCAACACGTGCCGTGTGCGCCGATGACGGCAGTGAACAACCTGATTGTCTAACATACGTGTGACAACCAGGGGGGGGGGCATCCGTGACAAACAGGTACTTGATATGGATTGTACGTGTCGCCACACAAAAAAGAACTTCTTTCAGGGAAACTCTGGGACAAACTCTGGGGGATTCCAGGTGGCCCTTAAGTGAAAGTATACCTGAAACTCCGAAGGTTTGGAGACGTTTTACAGTGAAAATTCGCTTGGGGACGAAGATGAAGAACAGTGTATAAAATCCGAGCTGACGAGGCCATACTAAATCAAGTGGCTCGCACCCTCTCCTTCGCCCCGTTGTACTCTATCGGGAACGTAGGACGATAAACACCGCTACATCCTGCGCGTCGACTGAAACAAGAGAGAGGCCGAGAAGAAAACAGTAAGAAGTCGCAAGGACCACATCTTGCCCAATGTCCTTCTTCGTTCTTTGATAGCTGAACGTGCGTTTCTTGAGCCAACGAGGCGCTGGAGGCATCGGCCAGGCAAGAGGTGCAGAAGCGCGCCATGTGTGTGTGTGTGTGTGTGTGTGTGTTACAGGAAACGGAGGGAATAGGTACTCAACGTATAGACCCGCAGGTGCTCCCCCCAATCAATGTGCCACGTGTCAGTGATGCAGTTTTGAATGGGAGGTAGTCATAATGGTCCTGTCTAGACAACAGGGGCTGCCATGTGCTTACTTCGGAGGAGGCTAGAGAGGGAGAAACAACACAACTTCAAAGTGGGTCTTTTTTGTTGAACGCTTACGCCCGCCACTAAACCCAAATTTACCTGGGTTTCGTGTGGGGCTACAGCACATTTACCTCCTTTGATCTTTTGCAGCTGGCAGCCACCTTAAGTATCTTTCCTACAAAGCACGTGCTTATACAAGAAAATACGTCTCCATTCCCGGCCGGTAACCTTCGGACAACCGAGAGGCAATGGCGATAAGTACAGTACCAATCCCCTTCGCTAAGGATGGGAGGGAGGAATGGCAGAGGGGGGCTTCAGAGCGCGAGACAGGCGTTTCAACGAGAAACAGACAGGCACTCGTTCTGCTTGGCGCGTACTGGGTGATCGTTTTCCCGATTGTGTTTACCCTGTAGGCAGGTCTTCAGGTTGGGAACGCCGTCAACGTCTTTTAAGCCTGCGCAATACATTGAGGGGCAACCCGCAAATTGTTAGTACTGAAGAAAAACGAAAAAGGCCGAACTGGTACTCCAGGAACGTGACGGTCAACCACAGCTTGCAAAGCTTGAGTCGGAGGCAGCACAGTGCCACAACCCCGTCCGCTCTGCCCTGCGGCTGACCGTCTCGACGAGCTGGTGTTCAGCGCGAGCGCCAAGCCCCAAGGTGCGCCAAGTCTTGATGCTTTAGTTTGGGAAATCGGTAGCCACTTGACCCGTAGACCCGTGGCTCTGCAGTACCGCCGAACACGTGAAGCTTGGCTCCCGTGGTAGTACTGAAGAAAGAAAAGCGGAAGCGCAATCGAGACGTTTTTCATGATCTCTGATCCCTAATCTCTGATCTCTGAGTGCTGATCCACTTCAGAGAGCGGTCGGGGATTCAGGTCGCGGACACGGAATTCGGATTTTGGAGAGCGAAGAACAAACACGAGCCTCGGGTGTGGGGCTCTCCTCACGGCAGGTCACTAGCGCTGCAGGCAGCGTTCGTTTAAGGTTGGAATGCAAAGAATCTGCGGCGAAAATTTGCATCTGCTCTCTTTCGTGACTACCTCTTTGAGCGCACCGTGCAGGCAGGGTTCGGGTTAGCTGAGGAAGGAAAACAAAGGTTCGTAATCGCGATTGGATCATGGGGCCGTTGGGCCCGGTACCCAAGCCAAGCGTGCAGTTGCGGACTTCGCGGTTGGGGCGGCCACGTCGACACGCGTTAGGCGACGAGGATAGCAAAGGACAGGGTGCAACCATTTGCCCGGGTTCTTTGACGATCACCCACGGTGATTCGAGATCCATGTGCCATAGTCTCCGACGCAGGACACGTTCTTTCCCCGGCTGCTGTTCCTGCCCGATGATGCCTGTCCCTGGTGTGGCAAACCTTGTGATCGTTGGTGGGAACGAAACCAGAAGATCGCAGTCGGCGAATGGATCATGGGGTCATTGGCCTGGTGCCCAAGCCAAGCGTGCAGTTGCAGACTTCGCGGTTGTGGCGGCCACGTCGACATGTGCACCAGGAAGATGAAGCCGGATACAAGGAGGATAGAAAGAGGACAGGGTGCAACCTTTTGCCCGGTTCTTGGACGACCGCCCACGGTGATTCGAGAATCGCGCGTGTCCAGTCTCGAACGCGTGGTTGCTGCCGTCCCAGTTTCTATCTGTGCCCGATGGGTGCTGTCCCTGTGCACAAACCCTGCTGGAGTGTGACGTGCGGGTTGTGATCGTCGGTGGGAACGAAATCAGAAGATCCAGTCGGCGAATGGATCATGGGGTCATTGGCCTGGTGCCCAAGCCAAGCGTGCAGTTGCAGACTGCGCGGTTGTGGCGGCCACGTCGACACGCGCCAGGAAGACGAAGCCGGATACAAGGAGGATAGAAAGAGGACAGGGTGCAACCTTTTTGCCCCCCGGTTCTTGGACGACCGCCCACAGTGATTCGAGAACCGCGCGTGCCCAGTCTCGAACGCGGGACACGTTCTTTCCCCGGCTGCTGCCGTCCCAGTTTCTACCTGTGCCCGATGGGCTGTCCCTGTGCAAAAACCCTGCTGGAGAGTGAATGCGGAATGCGATCGCTGGGGGGGAAATCTTAGCTTAATGTTTAGGCAGAGCACTGCCTCTCATGCATGGTTGATGCTAGCATCAAGTGGGGGATTGCAAGAACGTGCTTGGAATGGGTATGCGCACTGGTCCCGCCTGCGCCGTGTTTCGGTCCTTTAAGCCACGGACACATAAGGCGGACCATTATCAGCGCGGAACCTGAGTGTCTGCAGACAGGACTGCGGTGTGAGTCTGGTTTGTCAGGCGGCTGTTCGTAGCTCGTCACAGCCAGGACCACCCGTGCTACTAGAGCACAGGGCGAATCCGTCACGGGGAGAAGGCCCCTACAACCGTGTCTGCGCAATCAGTTAAAAAAACTCAGGGCACTCGCCCTGATTGTGACTGCGACTCGCTAGGCAGCACTGACTTGTCTTCTTTTTACGGTGGCAATCTGCGAAGTAAACTCCAGAGCACAGTAGCCATGGGGTTGCCGTGTGCAGCACCAATGGTTGAAGTACCAAAAGGGAAAAGAGTGCGAGGAAGTAATCCTGCGTGCTGAGGGCAGCAAGTCGCGTTACGCGAAGTGGGGGGGGGGAATACAATCAGAAGACCGCGATCGGCGAATGGATCATGGGGCCGTTCGGCCCGGTGCCCAAGCGCACGGGTGCAGACTTCGCGAGGGTTGCGGCCACGTAGGCACGCGCCAGGAAGACGGCTTCTTCTGCGCTGGAGCCGGAGGCGAGAAACGAGGAAATGGCGGAAGCCAGCGTGCAACCCGTGCCGTGTACGTTCTCGGTGACCACCCACGGCGACTCGAGAACCACATGCCCGGGTCCGGACACGTCCTTCCCGCAAAGGACATCGACGCAGCGCTCCGGATGCTCACCTTTAGGAAGAACGTCAAACGCGTGGCTACCCTTCAGCAGCACGTTGCGAGCACCTGTCGCGGATTGTTTTTCAAGCGTTATTTGTGGATTAGAAGGTCGGTATTTTAAAGTCTCCAGTTGACCGCAGAGGCTTGGGTATGGAAAAGGTTGAGAAAAGTGACGCGTGATGTGTCGCTCCGTTGTGAAACCTTGTGAAGTCCCCTGACGCGTTTGGGTGGGGGTAGGGTGTGGTCGTTCTGCTACGCGTGAAAAGCCAGGAAGTCTCGACGCTAATCTTCGACTCTTGATGATTGATTTTCAGTGGAGTTAAAAGTTCGCTCGAGATGCCCGTATTTTAGAGGGTGGAAGGTGTCACCTAACCTCAGGGCCGCCCACGTGATAAAGCCGTTAAGCATTGGGAACTTTAAGTACACGGACACCACACGGATCAGCATGCACTTTATGCCGTTAAGCAGCGGCTGCCCTTGTGGGTTTGACGCCCTAAGCCTCGCACACGTGTTAGACTCCTTGGTCCGTATTTCAAGACGGGTAGTAGAAGATCGCTGTGTCTGACGTGAGCCCGCGAGCTTTTAACCACGTCAGGCCAGCGGGAGCAAGGACGTTGTCCGAAGACGCCGACGCTCGCCCTTCGCTGACGATGCCGCGGGTCACCTCCTCAACTCATTCACCCTGATCGATCCGAGCAAAACTGAGGCAGCCGGCAAGCCGTCTCGCAACAGAAGCTTGGACGATCCGAATCCCTGTCCTCATAGACCCGAGGTCTGCGAGAGTCAGAACCTTGATCACATCGAGTCGTTCTTCAGTTTTTCTGGTATCATGTTGGGGGTTTCGATCACTCTTCGTCTCCGATCGCCTTCTCCTTCTGTTCCGGGAACACGGTACGAATGGTTAAGCATTGCGAGGCTTTTCTTCAACGACAGTGCCCTTGTTCATGTCTAACGCCCTGCCCTCATAGACCCGAGGTCTGCGAGAGTCAGAACCTTGATCACATCGAGTCGTTCTTCAGCTTTTCTGGTATCATGTTGGGGGTTTCGATCACTCTTCGTCTCCGATCGCCTTCTCCTTCTGTTCCGGGAACACGGTACGAATGGTTAAGCATTGCGAGGCTTTTCTTCAACGACAGTGCCCTTGTTCATGTCTAACGCCCTGCCCTCATAGACCCAAGGTCTGCGAGAGTCAGAACCTTGATCATATCGAGTCGTTCTTCAGCTTTTCTGGTATCATGTTGGGGGTTTCGATCACTCTTCGTCTCCGATCGCCTTCTCCTTCTGTTCCGGGAACACGGTACGAATGGTTAAGCATTGCGAGGCTTTTCTTCAACGACAGTGCCCTTGTTCATGTCTAACGCCCTGCCCTCATAGACCCAAGGTCTGCGAGAGTCAGAACCTTGATCATATCGAGTCGTTCTTCAGCTTTTCTGGTATCATGTTGGGGGTTTCGATCACTCTTCGTCTCCGATCGCCTTCTCCTTCTGTTCCGGGAACACGGTACGAATGGTTAAGCATTGCGAGGCTTTTCTTCAACGACAGTGCCCTTGTTCATGTCTAACGCCCTGCCCTCATAGACCCAAGGTCTGCGAGAGTCAGAACCTTGATCATATCGAGTCGTTCTTCAGCTTTTCTGGTATCATGTTGGGGGTTTCGATCACTCTTCGTCTCCGATCGCCTTCTCCTTCTGTTCCGGGAACACGGTACGAATGGTTAAGCATTGCGAGGCTTTTCTTCAACGACAGTGCCCTTGTTCATGTCTAACGCCCTGCCCTCATAGACCCAAGGTCTGCGAGAGTCAGAACCTTGATCATATCGAGTCGTTCTTCAGCTTTTCTGGTATCATGTTGGGGGTTTCGATCACTCTTCGTCTCCGATCGCCTTCTCCTTCTGTTCCGGGAACACGGTACGAATGGTTAAGCATTGCGAGGCTTTTCTTCAACGACAGTGCCCTTGTTCATGTCTAACGCCCTGCCCTCATAGACCCAAGGTCTGCGAGAGTCAGAACCTTGATCACATCGACTCGTTCTTCAGCTTTTCTGGTATCATGTTGGGGGTTTCGATCACTCTTCGTCTCCGATCGCCTTCTCCTTCTGTTCCGGGAACACGGTACGAATGGTTAAGCATTGCGAGGCTTTTCTTCAACGACAGTGCCCTTGTTCATGTCTAACGCCCTGCCCTCATAGACCCGAGGTCTGCGAGAGTCAGAACCTTGATCACATCGAGTCGTTCTTCAGCGAGAGGCGAGCTACGAGGGAACAAACCAGAAGGACTCGAGGGACTGCCTTGTGCCCATTTCGAAGGAGGCTAGAGGGGGAGAAAACAAGACAACTACAAAGTGGGTCTTTTTTTTGTTGAACGCTTACGCCCGCCACTAAACCCAGATTTACCTGTGTTTCGGGTGGGCTACAGCACATTTACCTCCTTTGATCTATCGCAACTGGCAGTCTCCTCAAGCATTTCCTACAAAGCGGGTGCTTATACAAAATAAGAACGCGTCACAAGCCATCCACGGCGTTTCCTTGCGCCCTGTACCAAGAAACAAACGTCCAGGGCACGATTGGGCGTTCCGCCCAATCGACGACCTGTTGGGCAGCCGGGTTCGTCCTCTCGAAGAAGGTTGAAGTATGGCTAAAGATAAAGTGGTGTCACCTGAGGGGGTAATCTCAGGGCCGCCCACGTGATAAGCCGTTAAGCAGCGGCTGCCGGCTTATCCCGTGACACCTTTTATATGTACGTTATTGAAAGAGTAGCGTTGGCACTCTTACAGGTTCGTTCCCTCGTAGCTCGCCGGGAACGGGCACTCCAGTGAAACTGGGTATGCTACCGTTTCAGGTTTGGATTTTGGGAGCATTGCCTCATGTGAACTCTGAGACCAATTTCTCCCACGAAGAGAAAGCGGGCAACGTCCACCCCCGTCACCTTCTTTACGAGGGCGACCGCATCAGTTCGTTCGAACGACATAATGTTTTTCGTTGACCGCACTACCCTGAGACCAAATCCTGGACGTGGTTTCAGGTGGCAAATTTGGCAAATGATCATGATCAGAAGGTCCTACTTGGGCGGTTCAGTTTCCTCACACATTGCATGTGGCTAAAAAACAATTCCCTCCCCTCATCATTTTCCGGTGTCAACCGGGGTTACCCAGTGACGCGCCTTACTTCTCCCACGAATGGTGAACTAGCTTGAATATACTCGAGGGACTGCCTTGTGCTCATTTCGAGGAGGCTAGAGGGGGAGAAACAATACAACTACATCACAAAGTGGGTATTTTTTGTTGAACGCTCACGCCCGCCACTAACTAAACCCAGATTTACCTGTTTTTCGTGTGGGCTACAGCACATTTACCTCCTTTGATCTTTCGCAGCTGGCAGTCTCCTCAAGCATTTCCTACAAAGCAGGTGCTTATACAAGTAAAGGGGACCTGTTTTCTCGCAGAGCTGCCGGGCCGCTGCGACGAGGCTTTCCTCCAGCGAGTCCAGTGGGCAAATGTGCTCGCCCTCGCGGCCGAGCAGGACGGCGGCTTCGAGGAGGTTGGGCGTGATGAGGAAGGCGGCCGGCAGCAGGTCGGTCAGCATCGCCTGGACGACGGCGGTCGACGCGAGCGCGGAGCCCGAGGCGGCGACCATGACGGGGTCCACCACGAGTTTGATGCCGCCGCCCCGCCGGCTATCGCCGGCGTCCAGCTCCCGCGCGACGCGGGCGATCATCTTCGCGGTGCTTGGGTCGGACAGCATCCCCGTCTTGAACACGCGCACGCCGATGTCGTCGACGCAGGCCCGCAGCTGCTCCTCAACGAAGTCCGTCGGCACGCTGTGGATGCCGGTCACACCCCGCGTGTTCTGTGCCGTGAGCGCTGATATCGCCGTCATGCCGAAGGAACCTGTCGTTGCGGGGAGGTACTTATTGAGGCGCAGCTCTTTTGGAAGAATTGTATATGGGTTGTTGCCTAGAGGCTTTTCGTGTCACTACGTTTCAGATGCCTTGACCTATATTAGAGTCTAGTGCGCGCGCCACTAAATCAAGGTTTACCTGTGTTTCGTGTGGGCTGCAGCGCATTTTCCTCCTTTGAGATTTCGCAACTGGCAGTCACCTCAAGGATTTTCTACACAAGCAGGTGTGCTTGTGTAGAAGTTGCCGCAAAAGGTGTGTTTATTTGAGTCAAAGTTCGCTTGCGAATCCGGGATTTTAGAGCCTCCGGGTGACCTTCGGCAAATGAGTTCATTTAAAGCGGGTTTTTTGACGCCTACGACTTTTTCCTCACGAAACTGGGCCGAGCAGGACAGCCGCTTCAAGGAGGTTGGGCGTGACGCTCCGCATCGCCTGGACGACGGCGGTCGACGCAGTACTGTGCACCCACAATTTTCCCACAACTGCGGTCAGAATAGCCGTGTATTGTGGGTAAATGCTGTGGCTATTCTGTCCACATTGTGGGAAAGTTGTGGGTGCACGGAACTGGTCGACGCAGTACTGTGCACCCCCGTACCCCCAACTTTCCCACAACTGCGGTCAGAATAGCCGTGTATTGTGGGTAAATGCTGTGGCTATTCTGTCCACATTGTGAGAAAGTTGTGGGTGCACGGAACTGGTCGACGCAGTCCCCAACTTTCCCACAACTGCGGTCAGAATAACCGTGTATTGTGGGTAAATGCTGTGGCTATTCTGTCCACATTGTGGGAAAGTTGTGGGTGCACGGAACTGGTCGACGCGAGCGCGGAGCCCGAGGCGGTGACCATGACGGGGCCCACCACGAGTTTGATGCCGCCGCCCCGCCGGCTTTCGCCGGCGTCCAGCTCCCGCGCGACGCGGGCGATCATCTTCGCAGTGCCCGGGTCGGACAGCATCCCTGTCTTGAACACGCGCACGCCGATGTCGTCGACGCAGGCCCGCAGCTGCTCCTCAACGAAGTCCGTCGGCACGCTGTGGATGCCGACACTGCCTCTCATGCATGTTAGATGCTAGCATCAAGTCTTCTCCGAAGAAAGTGTAAAGTAGAAAAGGGAACAGGGGGTCGCAGGTAGGGTATGAAACCTTGGGACTATGGTGTGATCCGCAGTAGAAATACTCGAGGGACTGCCTTGTGCTCATTTCGAGGAGGCTAGAGGGGGAGAAACAATACAGCTACAAAGTGGGTCTTTTTTGTTGAACGCTTACGCTTTGTTGAACGCTTACGCCGCCACTGAACCCAGATTCACCTGTGTTTCGTGTGGGCTGGGTACAGCACGTTTACCTCCGTGATCCTTTGCAGCTGGCAGCCTCCTCAAGTATTTCCTACAAAGCAGGTGCTTATACAAGAAAAGAACGTACTCGTTGCCTCGAGTGCATGTGGAGTTAGCGGGGCTAGGTCTCCTTGTGATTCCGACTGTGTCGGCGAGCTCAACCAATCGAGCATGCTCAGTTTTCACTTTCGAGAGCATCGGTTGAGCAGCGGCTGCCAAAACTTGCCGCGACACCTATGATCAAAGTAAAGAGGGTTGAAGTATTGCTAAAGGGAACGTGTCAGTTAGACTTTGGCGGACACTTGCCGGCATAGCGGAGAGCCCTCCCCGTCTCCTGAACAATCCTTCACTAAATCCGCGGTTAAATAACCTGGCCTCAGTGGTGCAAGCACCACGCGCTCTTCAAACCCAAGAAATTTGAAAACGGGGTTTCCCCCCCTCCCCCACCTTTATATGTTTTGGCGGACAGATGACGGCATGGCAAACCATGGCTTTGTCCTGTAGGCTACTGCGGCTGACGCCCCTTGCCCCCCCCCCCAGGGCTATGTAGGATGGAAACGTTGGAAACGTTTCCGTTTCCGTTTCCGTTTCCTTCTTTTTGGCGGTGGATGGAAACGCCGTTTCTTTTCAAAAGAAACGGCTGGTATGCCACTAGTATACTGGCTGAAGGTCCGACCGGAAATGTGTTCCGAACGGCGGACCCCGCAATCCAGTGGGAACCATGGACAAGGGAGGAAAGAAGCATAAGAGTTGCGACCGCGTGGAGCAGACGCAACCACACGCGTCCGGTTGTGCTGACTTTGAGGTCTGCAGCTCTTTACACCAATGGCTGTTGTGGCGACGATGCTCTGTTATGCGAGGCTGTTGGCCAACGCGCTGAAGACGATCGGGAAAGCACATCCGCTTCCAATAATAGACTCTACAGATACGATCGTTCAGCGCCACAGGCTACAAGACCGGGGTCTTTCGGCGGTGTAAGACAAAGAGGGAGTGCAATCAGCAAAATACAATCCAAGGAACGGTCTTTTCAAGCAGCGTCACGTCATCAAGCTTCTTTCATCCAACGCTGTTTCCAAAATGCGAAATGGTATATTGTGCCGCGCGAACAGTGCTTCACACGGTTAGCCGCTCTGCTCGCGACGTGCATCTGCTTCACGGTACAGCAGGAAAGCTGAGAGCACACGTATGCCGGGGCAATGTTGAACCCGCCAGAAAAGCGATGGCCACGCAGTAACGTGTGCGTAACATCGCTTGCCACAGTGCACCTTGCATACGACGACGGGTGGCAACCGTCACCGGAAGGGGCGGTGTTGTCGGAGCATAGACAACGACGGCAGGAAGAAACCACCAACAATGCAGAAGAGGACGGCAGATACAACAAGCCCCACTCGTGGGTTGGAAGCAGCAGAAGACGAAATGGTAGGCACAGAAGGGTGGAATCTGGTGTCAGAAAACATCCACATGTGACGACATTCTGCATCATTAGCTTGTGGTTACCTATTTGCTCATGTCAGATCGCCGACGAAAGAAAGCGGTGAGCACCGGCGACTGCTCTGCACAAACGAGACCGCGACGACACACAAGAAGGGGCCGAGCCAAGTCGAAGAACAGCCCAGGAAGGGCCCTGAAGACCGCCAGAAGACGGAGGAAGAGAAGTGCCCGCTGGTAGATCAAAAGAAGAAGGTGACCCCGCCCTCTGAAAGGAAAGCCAAAATTTGGCTGGAAACGGACACCCGACGGACACACAGAAGGACCCGTGAAGTGGTATCTTTTAGGACCCCTCAGCATGAAGAGCCTTCCGGCGTTTCTTTTAAAAGAAACGGAAACGTTTCCGTTTCCGTTTCCGTTTCCGTTTCCTTATTTCGAAAAAACTAAAAGAAACGGCGTTTCCATCCAACTTAGCCCTAGGGGGCGCGACTCAGGCCTTTTTACGTGGGGCCAAATGTGTATTTTATTATTGGCGCTGTTTTTCCGTGCTTTTAGGGAATCCCGGGGTGGCTTTGGATCCGCAGTAGCTCTCTGATGGAGTATGACCCCAAAATTGGTGAGAATGGCGCCCGGAATGACCAGCGAATGCAAAAAAGAGCAAAAAATAGGCATATTGGGCGCTCCCTGAAACCGGGCAGAAATGGCCTATTTTCAGGCTGAGCAGCCCGGAACCGTGTTAAAGTGCACGAAACCACAGAAAAAAAACCCAGAATGTGTTCCCGGGCCCTCGCGTGTGGTCATCGGTGCCCAGCGACCCTGTTCTGAAGTCAGAGAAGACCCGGAACGTGCTCGGTACGTGCCCGGTACAAGCCCAGTACAAGCCCAACACCCCTGTACGTGCCCAGTACGTGCCCAGTACACCCGGTATGTGCCCTGGCACGTTCCGGACCTTCTCCGACCTCAAAACAGGGCGGCTGGCCACTTAGGACCACGTGCGAGGGCCCTACAAAACATTTAGTGGATTTTTGGTGTGGTTTCGTGCACTTTGTCACGTCTCGGATAGAAGATGGTAATCCGAGGCATCTTTATGTCCTGCCAAGCACCCCGGAACCCAGCAAGAAATGGCATATTTTTATGCTGAGCTGCTGTGCCGTGACAAAGTGCACGAACCGCAGCAAAATTCCACAAAATGTTTTGTAGGGCCCTTGAAAGTGGTCCCAGGTGGCCAGCCACCCTGTTTTGAGGTCGGAGAAGATCCGGAACGTGCCAAGGCACATACCGGCTGTACTGGGCACGTACCGGGCTGTACTGGGCTTGTACTGGGCTTGTACCGGGCACGTACCGGGCATCTTCCAGGTCGTCCCCGACCTCAGAACAGGGTCGCTGGGCACCGAAGACCACACGCGAGGGCCCGGGAACCATTCTGGGTTTTTTTTCTGTGGTTTCGCGCACTTTAACACGGTTCCGGGCTGCTCAGCCTGAAAATAGGCCATTTCTGCCCGGTTTCAGGGAGCACCCAATATGCCTATTTTTTGCTCTTTTTTGCATTCGCTGGTCAGTCCGGGCGCCATTCTCACCAATTTTGGGGTCATACTCCATCAGAGAGCTGCTGCGGATGCAAAACCACCCCGGGATTCTCTAAAAGCACGGTATAACAGCGCCAATAATAAAATACACAGGGTTTCTACCAGGAGTCGCGCCCCCTACCCCCCCCACCCCCCACTCCCCCCTTTTTATCCCGGTGGCGGCACGGCAAACCATAAAAAAGACAGGCGCTTCGTTTTGTTTGTGCGTGCCGGTTGCTTTCGACTTGTGCAGCTCAGCCATTTCTGAGATTATTTCTTTTGTTTGTGCGTGCCGGTTGATCGTTTTCCCACTTGTATTTACCCTAGGTAAGGAATTCTGATCAACCACCAAAACACGCTGCCTACGTCTTTTTAGCCTGCACAATACATTGAAGGGCAACTCACAAGATTGTTAGTACTAAAGATAAGGCCCGAGACCCCATGCCGGACATTGTCCGCGAAAGTCTAACTGACACGTTCCCCAAAGGAGAACATTTCCGGAGTTGGGGCTTGCACTGATAAACGAAGCAACGGACGATCAGCATCAACTGACCAAAGGTGATGAAAATGATAAGGCAAAAATTTCTTGTTCTTCGCGTGTACAGGGTATAAACCTCTCTGGGGGGGGTTTTCCTGTATGAGCACTTTTTCGTTGGCTTCGTTTTCTCTTTCAGTGTGCAACCGTTGTTCCGGAAATGTTCCCGTCAGTACAGATGTACTATTAAGAAAAAAACGTACCCGTCGCCTCGCAGGCCTTCAAGTCCGCCTGGATGCCGGCGCCGCCGCTGCTGTCGCTGCCCGCGATGATGAGCACCGTCGGCACCGTTTTGTGGGGCGCCGGCGCCGCAGCCGCGGCCTGCCCGAGATCCCTGCACAGGCGCAGCGCCGCGGGGCAGAGCTGGGGGGGCTGAGGCAGGCAGGGCGGCGGCGTCGGGGGTGCCGGCAGCCCGGGATGGGCCTGGTGGTAGCGGCGGTATTCCGCCAGGGTCGCGTGGACGGCGGCGAGGAACGAGGCCGGCGACGACTGCAGGGCGGAGCCGTCGAAGGCGGCGGCCCGGTTCAAGTACGCGGCCAAGAGCGGCAGGTCCTCGCGCGGGCGGCGCGCGCCGGCCTCCGCCGGCGGCGGGTCGAGCCCCGCCGCGGCGCGCAGGCAGTCGCCGGCAAGCTGCAGCGCCGCCTGCGCCTCCCCGGCGCTGCCCAGCACGTCCCAGCACAGGCCGACCCACCGGCTCAGCGCCTTCGCGAGCGCCCGCAGCGCGAGGCCCCAGCTCCTGCGGACAGCGGCTGGGTGGTGGTCGCCCGACATCTCGCTCGCTCTCGTTCCCCCTCTACCCTACCACCGACCTCCGCTCCCTGTTGCAATTTGGTTAGATGTAATCATCGTCATGAAGTGTCACAGTATATAAGATGCGGCAAGCCATGTGACACGTTATCAGCAGAACATTGTAATTTCCGGGTCGCGTGCACGGCGGCGAGGAACGAGGCCGGCGACGATTGCAGGGCGGAGCCGTCGAAGGTGGCGGGTCCGGTTCAAGTACGCGGCTACCACCGACCGCACCCTGTTCATTTTTTTTTTAGCCACATGCAATGTGTGACAGGGGACTTTAGCTCTTTGTCTGACCGAGCAAAGAAGCCGGTTTCAGCCAAAACCCCGGTTTTGGGGCTCTGCGGTGCCTGTGGGTGTCTGAGTGCCTGGAACTGGCGCCCCGCGCACGCAAACAAGGGGGCGGAGGGGGTTGGTGAGACGTAAGCTTGCGGTGGTGGTGTGCACGTCTATCAAACTACGGAGATGGTAAGTGAGAAGCTTCGAATTGCAGTGACACACCGTGACGCGCCATGTAACTGCAGTCACTGTACAGTACAGGGGCCACTTGAAATCATAATTTATAAATTATTGTGCGTTGTACTCGAGCCCTGTTCGGCATCACCGCCCGGCGTACGATTGCCTGGAATAGATCCACCGCCCCAGGTACTCGCTCTAGCGCCTGGAGAGTCGACCCTTTGGTCGCGGTGTGGGATGCTATCTCCCGGATCTTCCTCAGCACGCCTCTCGATTTTTATTTTCAAAAACCGAAACCGGAAAACCCCGGTTCCTGAAACCGGGAAACCGGGTTTCCAAAGTCCCCTGATGTGTGAGGAACCTGAACCGCCCAAGTAGGACCTTCTGATCATGATCATTTGCCAAATTTGCCTCCTGAAACCACGTCCAGGATTTCGGCTCAGGGTAGTGCGGTCAACGATAACAGTATTGCATGCGATCCGCTTGTCATGAGCTTTCACATGGTATAACTGCGGCATTTGTTTGTGCGATTTGACCTGTACGCGTTCAGGTCAAACCACTGCCAACGTTTCTTTATAGCTGTAACAAGTATGCTCACTAAGGAGGTGGTTACTGTTTATTGCAAAAAACATAACATGTGATCAAGTAAAATACACATGTCATGGTAACGTCTGTTGCAATATCTTTAGACTCTTCACGAGGTTTCGCATGGTATACAACATGCGACATAGACACGTGAAAAAGGCACAACATGTGATCGAGTGACAATGCACAATGTCACACTATGTGTCGCCTGCACCTGTCGCGAACAGCATAGCAAAGGCAACACCACCCACGACCGCGTTAGTTCGCCGGTTACACCACGTACAGCCTATCAGAATGCCCGCGCACACGACTCCAAAGAATGAAGCTATATCAAGAACAAAAGCTTTCGGTTTCTGTATCATTTCCTCCCCCCCCCTTCCTTTTGTTCTCGGTACCGAAACAAAGGCCCGCGCGATGCGGTGCCGCGGTCCTTTTCATTTTTTGAGGAGAAAGCGAGAGACAGAGAGAGAGCGAGTATAAAATACTTCGGAAACGAAGTGAAACAAGTGCTGGAAGAAAACGTATACCGAAGGGCGGACTAGGCGTTTTCTTGGTTCTACTACTACTAGGAGCCGCGGGTAGCACCCGAGAGCGCCACTCACAGCACCTTCAAGCTGAGCCCAGACCTAAACCCGCACTGACACCCTACTACACGAAGAAGGTGCAGATTTCCAGGATAGTTAACCTTGTCCCCGCTTCAAAGGTCAACCCTTCCTTCCAAAAGAGACGACTGCACAATCCGGGGCCTGTGGACATGGTCAACAGGATCGTCAATGTGTCGCCACTTCAGATCTCTGCATCCGGGTTGCGGAATGTTCACGCATTCCCTTTCGGCAAGCCTGCACGTCCGAGCAAGCTCGTCAGTGGCAGCTTTGAGGCGAGCAATTACACCTTGCCTTAGGACCGACTGGCCCATGTCCAATTGCTGTTGACACGGAAACTTTCTCCGCGCTGACAATCCCGCATGTGCCCTCAGAGACAAACCTTTTCCCGAAGTTACGGTTCTGTTCAGAGCTAACGCTCCGTTTTCGGTCTCAGAAAAAAATACGTGTAGTCCACATGTGGACGCTCAAGGTTCGAGGAAAAAAAACCTTTCCCCCTGGGTGCGGGCAAAAGAAATAGTGTCGCTACTGGACTTGCCGACACCTGTTGGCGCTTGCGCTGAACACAAGCTCGTCGAGACGGTCAGCCACAGGGCAGAGCGGACGGGGTTGTGGCTCTGTGCTGCCTCCTCTCGCTCAAGCTTTGCAAGCTGTGGTTGACCGTCACGTTCCTGGAGTACCAGGAGCGGCCTTCGTCTGTTTCGTTCTTCTTCTTCCACTCAGATCTCTGGGATTCTTCTTGCTTCACCGTTCTGTCAGAGGGAACGCCTGGCAAGAAGAACTTAAAGGGGGGGGTCGAATAATAACACCTATTGAATTATAAAAAGTTCCGGGTAGCCGAACAGTAGCAGGATCACGTAGTGGTAGTGTTTTTAAACAACTAGACGTGTGTCAAATAACTGTTATTATTATTCGACCCCCCCCTTTTGCAGCGGGCCGTCAGATAATAAACTCGGGACGAGATACAGGATTCCACACATACACAAACACACAGCAAAGCGAGCGAGGAATGCGACGGCAGATGCACGAAGCATGGACCGCGTGTAAAAGGCGATTGCCCCCAGATACATGTTGCAACCAGCAGCACGTGGGTCATGAAGCAGATGGAGCAGGGGGCCTTAACCAAACGAGACTGCAGTCGACGGCAGGACCATCAGCTGTGACGTGAGGACGCTGACAACGGGCTATACTCCGCCGACGGGCTATACTCCGCTTCAGGAGCCACCCGTGATTGAATTCCAACACACACACACAAATACACGTAGATGCCTCTCGCACAGGAAGGCGCCACGTAAAAACGTGGTCCACAACACACACACATATACAATCACGCACACACAACCACCACGAGCAGCCGGCTGGTGCATCGGCAGTAACGTAGGCGCATTGCGCAACTGGGCTAGACTCCACTCAGGGGTTACCATTACTGAGATCACACACACACACACACACACACACACACACACACACACACACACACACACACACACACACACACACACACACACACACACACACACACACACACACACACACACACACGGGAGGGTAATTGCTGGTTGCTCCTGCGGTGTTTGCGTATTTCGCGCTTGACTAGCCGGTCACCCACGCCAAGTTCGCCCTTCGGAAGAATTTCGTCCAGAACTTCCCTCACTTCGTTCAAAAGGTTCTTGATCCCTCTCTCACTCTAAATGAATGCTAGAATTCGAGGAAAAGCCCTGGTCATTCGATTCACGGCTCAACGAAGCTAGGGCACGAAGGTTTGCCTGGGTTCGAATCCCGCCCTTGACATTTTTCCGGTCGAAGATTGTTTTCGAGGTTTGTTGCGTTTCGGGGTCAAATGTGCCCGAGAATTGCGTTTTTGGCGGAGTTTCTCAGTATCTCGCGGTATTTGGGTCACCCCGGGAAACGGAGTCGGGCGGCCGAGCTTGCCATCACAGGCCAAACTTGCTACGAGAACCGAACTTTGCTTCACCAGAACTCAGCTTCGCGCGAACTTTGCTTCGTCCGAACTTTGCTTCGCCCGAACTCAGCTGCGCCCGAACTTTGCTTCACCAGAACTTAGCTCCGCCCGAACTTAGCATCACTCGAACTTATCGTCCGAACTGAGCTTCACCAGAACTTTGCTTCGCCGGGGGGCGGCGGGGGGGGCGCCCACCCGGGTATCAGCGCCAAACTTTTCCCGCACTCGGGGGGTCCGGGGGGGGTGTCCCGCCCCGGGCACGAGCACCGACCTTGGCTTCACCCGGACTTTACCACCCTGGCCGAACTTCGCTTCGTGCCCGAACTGTTTTTTAGTATCAGCGCAGCCTGAGCGCTTAGCAACGCCCGAACTTTAACTGCTGCCTCTAGTCTCGCCACGCGCCGGCCTTAGCCGAGAGCACGTACTTTTTGTATAAGCACCTCAGGGATTTATATAGCTTTTCCTCCTCTGCAGAAAAACCCTTTTCGCCCTCGAGGTACTGTGGTGGATCCAAAAATAATTAGACTTGGTAGTCAAGAGGCAAGCACTACCAGGCCAGCCCAGCCCAACCCACTCAACCTCAGTGTTGGAACAAGAATCAGACGAAATGGTTAAGCTAAATTGTAAGAGAGGGGGGTCTGGGGGGCAGCGCCCCCAGCGCACGGTACGGTACAGCGAAGAATTTCCGCACCGGTCAACTCCTAGTATTGAATCCAAATTCAGTTAGAACCGGTAGTCAACGTCTGATGCCGAACCCCAAATCTAATTAGAATCGGTACTCAACGTCCAATTTCCGATCCTGAATTTAATTAGAATTGGTAGTCAATGCCCAATTTCGAATCCAAATTCAATTAGAATTGGTAGTCAACGTTTAACGTCGGATCCAAATTTAATTAGAATCGGTAGTCAACGTTCAATTTCCGATCCCAAATTTAATTAGACTTGGTAGTCAAGGTCTCGCCTCCCACCACCCCCTTTGGCCCTGGCCCTCCTGCCTCCTCTTTCCCCTTCCTGCCCCCATGGCTTCGCCATGGCTTTCGCCACTGCTTTCGCCATGACTTCGTCCCTCCCCTGTGGCTCACCCCCGCTGATCCCGGTTGGTAGTGACCCGGCCCTACCCCAACCCCCAGCCCAAAATTAATTCAACTTTTTTTTTCGCGCTCGGGGTGACCCCGAGCCCCAGACCCATATAAATCACTGAAGCACCTGCTTTGTAGGAAATACTTGAGGAGACTGCCAGTTGCAAAAGATCAAAGGAGGTAAATGTGCTGTAGCCCACACGAAACACAGGTGAATCTGGGTTCAGTGGCGGGCGTAAGCGCTCAACAAAAAAGACCCATTTTGTAGTTGTATTGTATCTCCCCCTCTAGCCTCCTTCGAAGTAAGCACAAGGCAGCCCTCCAGTATTTTTTTTAGCAAGGATACGACCAACAAGAGGCCTCGGATTCAGAAGCGCCTTTCGACTGGTAGCAGCTGTGGAGATCGGGTTCGAGACAACAGGTCCACGGGGGCGGCCTCGCGTCGAAGCCCCCGAACTCCCCTTTCCGGTGACCTATAAGTGCAATTGGCGGCATCCTTCGATCAGCCGCAGCTGAGCCGGCGGACCGATTAACGGTCCGAGAGAGAGAGAGACCTCGCCTGAGAGAGACTATTCGGAAGAATTTTTCCGAGACGGGAGGTATCACCACTTTTACGGGGGCCGGGGCGGCCTCGCGTCGAAGCCCCCGAAGTCCCCTTTCCGGTGACCCATAAGTGCAATTGGCGGCATCCTTCGATCAGCCGCAGCTGAGCCGGCGGACCCGCAACAAGATTAACGGTCCGAGAGAGAGAGGGACCTCGCCTGAGAGAGCTATTTCGGAAGAATTCCGTGACTGGAGGTATCCCCTTCTACGGGGGCCGGGGGCGGGCACAGCAGCACAAGGTTTTTGTAGAGGTCGACTAGACGCTAACAAATCATGCCATGCCAATCCCGGTCACGCACTGTAGCAGCAGTGTCGTTGGAACTGACTCTTCTTTTAGAGTGCAAGTTCGCTTAGGGATCCGGAGTTTACAGTCTCCGGGTATCATTGTTCTTTATTAGAGTGTAAGGTCACTGTAGTGTAAGTTCTCGGAGGGTGCCCATTGGGCCCAGTTGGATAGCAATGGTAACTCCATTGCAAATACATGTCCGGGGTTTCAAAGTCTCCGGGTGAGCACTGTCATTTTGGTTTCTTTAAGGTATCGCATACTAGTGTGCGTGTCGTATCTGCGGTAGTGACAGTACGTGTGCTTGTGCGTGTGTCTTTGTTTGTCGACGATTCGACTTATTTTTAGAGTGCTAGAGTTCGCCTGAGACTCCGAGATTTTCAAGTCTTCGGGTGACCTTTTTTTGCGTCGAACGAGCGCAAGTGCGAAACCCGTTCGACGGCAGCGTACTATCCTCACGTCCGCGACAACAAGAGGAAGCGCCAGACCCGTTTTTGAAAGTGAAAGTTTTTATAAGGTCGACGGGTGTGCCGGCATAACCTGGTTGTGTAAATTTGTTGCATTAGTGTGTGGGCCTTTGAAGCGTGGATGATGCCTCTCGCTGCTGCTCCCCTTGAGGTTCCTGGCTCATGCCAAAGCGCCGCCGCCCGGGTTAAGGGGTTGCGGCATCAGGCGTGGGCCAGGGCCAGGGAGACTGTTCGGAGGGGTCACCACCCACCGTTCGCGGGCTTCGTTACTTCACTGCCCCCGGCTCTCCCCGGCCTTCGTCATCCCGGGGGAGGGTTCCACGGCCATCTCCCCCGCGTGGGGAATGGACTGGTGCTGTGCCGCGGGTCCTTCCGTGCGTCCTCGCGACGTCGCCGCTGTCGATGTCACTGCCGCTGTTGCTGCCGCTGCAGCCGCTGTCGGGCGGTTGGTTGACGATCCCGGTCTGCACCCCGCCCGTTGCGCGTCGGCTTTCTTCTTCTCGGCGTTCGCTAGGACGTCCCAAAGGTGGCGGCTGCCGCCGCCGCGTGCGCGACGGTGCGTCGCCCGGTCGTGTCTTGCCCGTGCCTTCCACTTCTCGCCGCTGTGTTGCCACCCCCGTGGGTAGTGGGTCTGGGGTCGGAAGCTGCCGGTCAGGACGCCCGCCTTCTCCCAGTGGCCGCTCTGGTCGCCCCGTCCTTTGTTCGCCATCTTTTTGGGCACGTGCCGTACGGCGGCGACTTCGAACGCCCGCATCACCGCTTCGAAGGCCTCCCGGTTGTTGATCTGCGGCCGTTTGTTGAGGCCCTGGAGGATGGGTCCCCCGAGGCTGGTGAGGTGGTTGACGCGCATCTCGAGGGCCGGGTGGACGGCTTTCACGCGCGCAATCTTGCCCAACCTGCTCAGCGCGGTCCTCATCGCCCACCCTTTCGCGGTCGCCGAGTCGCTGTAGGCCTGTGCCGCCTGTCGCTGTGCGGTGTCCATGGCGCGGTTCGACAGTTCGTCCGCATCCTTGTTGAGCTCGCGAGGAATGTGCACCGGCTCGATCGTCGTCCGTCGGTCGTGCAGCTTCGCCAACAGGTTCTGCGCCTGGTCGTAGTATCGCCGGAGTGTTTCGTTGCACCTCTTCGTGCCCTTTATCTGACCAATGACCAGTTCGCTGTCGCCCTTGACGACGATGGTGCGGGGTGTCGGCGGCACGGGGTCCCGCAGCAACCTCGCCAACACGCTGACGAACCCGACGTATTCCGCCACGTTGTTCGTCGCTCTCCCGGCGATGGGCTTCTCAACTTCCCACTGCTTGACGCCTTTGTCGTAGAAGACCGCCCCGGCTCCCGCGACCGCGCCGTTGGTCCCGTTCCCCCGACTGCCGCCGTCGAAGAACGCCGCCGTCTCCTCTCCCGGCAGCGTGTCCGCCACGGTTCAGCGCTCCTTCGGCTGCCGCTGCGCGATGTTCTCCTGCCTCCGCTGTGTGCCGGCCGGCGTGAGGGTCAGGCCGCTGTGCAGCTCAAAATCGACAGCGAGCTCGAAATACGAGATGGAGGCCTCCTTGCCGGTTTCGGATCACCGCTTCGTCGAGCACCATTCTGCCAGCGCCAGGAGCATCTCGTGGGTGTCCCTCCATGCGTTGCGGTCCGGCCGCGCACCGTCGACGTTGATGGTCTGGCTGGCCGTCGGCCGTTGCTGCTCCCACCCCCACGGATATGTCGACACCTTGAGCTCCTTGCGCCGGCAGTCCTGCTCGAGGATGCCGTCGGCCCGCTGCCATTCCTTCGTGGAGTGTAGTCTTGGGCTCCCCACGTTCTACAAGTTGAGCAGGGGTTGCCTTGTAGCCCGTACCGGTCTGTTGTCCGCGTTTATATGTATTTTCTCGCAGAGTGGTGCTTGGGTTTGCGGTGCTTCACGTGGTGCGGGTTGCTTCAGCCCTATTATAAGGTTTTTTTTTTTTTTGGTACCAATGCATTGTTGGTCAAAGAATTTGTAGTTGGCAGCGTACTACATGCCAAAGCAGGTGAGGTCCGCCAGTGCGCACAAAGAGACAAAAAGAGGAAACGCAAAATGCCCGTGAGGACCTTTACTTGATCCAGGTGAATTGGAAATACGTCCGTTCCGAGAGGACCGAAGAGGCCATGCTGGGGGAATAATGCTCCAGCGAGGTCACGCGTAGCAGATGCGGGGATGTGAGCTCGGGCCTAGGGGTTGATATGGCCTGAACCCAGTGTGCGCGCGATCAGCCGGCTTGCCGGCTGATTAAAATTCGACTTATTTTTCGACCGGCAGACTCGCACAAAATCAGCCGATTTTCACGGTGTAAGCTTTGGCTACGCCGCCCATGGAGCGGAATCAGCTTGATGCACCGCCAAGATGTTGTCGTAAAACCCTTCTGATCGGCAGACCGTCCGAAAATCAGCCGGTCAGTTTTTCAAGAACTTTTTTCCCGGCTGTAATCAGCCGCTTTTTTCCTTAGCGCGGACACTGCCTTAACCGCTTCCGGACGAACTACCGCTGTAGTGGTAGTTAATTCGCGGGTAAATCCTCGGAACAACAAGGCTCCTCAGTGCGTTACGCCCGCCGGTCCATTCGGACTCGTATAGACCCGGCTGGAGACACGGGATCTATTCGCCGAAGCTAGTCGTAGCCCGATAAATCCGATGTGCCCTGAGGTACTCACGCATTTCTCTAGACTGGGTTCTGGCTTAGAGGCGTTCAGCCATAATCCATCCAGTGGTAGCATCACGGCACTGTCCGATCGAACAACCGTAGATACCAGGGACTAGAAACGGGTGTTCCTACCCCGTATTGCTGTGTCAAGTTCGCGGGTGAGAGGCCAAAGAATGGTCGAAAGTGGTCGCTGTTTGCTTCATTGGAAAGACCTGGCACAAATCTTTGAAATGCGTCCTTCATCGGGCAGAAATCCTGCTCCGAGCTCTCAACGGATACCTGAGGTTTGCCCAGCCTCCCTTTTCCCAAATTAACTCTCCCCCCCCTCCGTCTTAAGTAGATAAGGGCCACTCTCGTCGGGTGCCAAAGAATTGTTGTGTTCAATTTTCCTTTTTAGACAAAAGACCCGCGTCGGTAGCCCCCGATTTGCCAGTGGTTGAAAATGCACGACATTCGTGGCCATGTTCAAGCTATCCATGCTGTCTGGTGCACCCTACTGTCCCCTGAACAAGCCTGACCACCGAAGGGACGACGATCCTGAACCGGAGGTTTTTTTCTCTTTTCTTTTTTTCTGGAGAAGTTGCGGTACTGCAGAGCCACGGGCCTACGGGTCAAGTGGCTACCGGTAGCCCCCGATTTCCCAAACTAAAGCATCAAGGCGTGGCGCACCTTGGGGCTTGGCGCTTGCGCTGAACACAAGCTCGTCGAGACGGTCAGCCACAGGGCAGAGCGGACACTGTGCTTCCGACTCAAGCTTTGCAAGCTGTGGTTGACCGTCACGTTCCCGGACCAGGAGCGGACTGTTTCTTGTAGTAAGCGGTCGGTTTTTTGAAGTCTCCGTTTGACTTGTGAGACGAGGGGGAAAGGGGGGGTTCTCTTTTACCAAACATGAAATGTTGGAGGAAATGAGAAGCTCGTCGCCGCAAACCGTGGCGTTTTCACTTGCGTCCTGAATCCAGCTTTACGTAAAAAACGATCAGGCACTGCGTTCAACGAAAACAACTCTCTCTTCCCGTCATCATCATCATTAGTTTTGTATCAGCCGCGGTTGTGCGAGTGACGAGCTCTTATTGTGTTACCGTCGATCCCGAAGGACGATCAGTTTGGTGTCTTGCGACCTTTGTTTGTTTGGCAAGGAGTTTCGGTGACGTGCTTCAGTTAGAGAAAGAAAATAAGAAATTGAGGTGCCAAATCAGTTTGCTTGCTCTCTTACCGGGTGCTCAATTCACTTCTCAGCCAGTTTGCCCACTCTGCGGCTTTGTCTTCCGACTCTTGCACTCGTATCCGCTCGCAAACACTCTTCATTACAGCTTTGTTGCACCGCGAGAATTCGATCAGCACTTCATTTAGCTTCGGCTCTCTGCCGAAGAGGGATTCGAGCCCAGCGGGTTCTGAATAGCTCTGGAGGTGTGCCGCGTCGTTGGCAGACAGGACGTGTCCTGCATTTCCGGGCTGCTGGCATCCTGGCACCGTGCACTGTCGCCTCGTGTGTCGTGGCATGATCGCCCGCCGCACTAGAGCCTGCAGTATATCGGTGGCGCCGTGCCATTTTCGTAGACCGGCAAGGGTGCGCGGGTTAAGCAGTGCGGCCGGGGTTCCATCCTGCAGTAGCCGCCGTCGCAGGCCCGTGTCCCGTATGTGATCTCGCGTCTTCCTTACGAAACGCCCCGGTTCGTCCATCTGTACGTACTCTTCTTCTTCGTGCGCGCATACGTGCGTGATCCCGGCTGCGTGGTAGCTCCATTCAAGGTCATACCGGCTACGCGTCCTGTAGGCGGCTGTGGCGGCTGCATCGGCGGCGTTGATGGCTTCATTCCGTGCATGTCCCTTCGCCCACGTGATTGCCGGGGCACCTTTCAGAACGGTTGCCAGCGGGTCTCCTCTTCTCTCGCTCGTTGCCCTCGAGATGGCGCTCTTACTGTCGCACCACCAGTTGCGGGGTTGCGGTGACGAGGTGTTCGAGATTGCCGTTGCTACAAGTGCAATCGCACACAGCTCAGCCTGTGTGCTCGAGGCTATCTTCCCGACTATCTTGGCTCCGTATGCCTTGCCGTTCAGGTAGACGCCCACTGCACCAGCCTGCGCTTCTTCTCGGAAACTACCGTCTGTTGCTATCTCGACGGCCTGCCCCGAAGCTCTCCGCAGTTCGCACTCCAGGTCGGCAAGGATCTTCGGTTTGGCTCCCGTCCGGACGGGTCGTAGACGGAAGTCGCTCGCTGGGAGATGCTGGCTGCGGTCTTGCGGCCTCGCTGCTATGTGAGCCCGTGTTCTCTGCGCGTCACAGTAGTCCGTTAGCCTTGTCAGGCGGAAACCAAATGCGCTGGCCGCGTAGTCTCGCACTCCCTTGCTGTTTCTATGTGTGGGTACCAGAGAGTTGTAGGCCACGCTCAGCTTCCAGTGGTCGGGTCGGAAGCATCGAGACAGAACGTGCGCAGACAGGGTGGGTAAAGCGTGGCTTCGGTACAGATCGGCCTTTCTCCTTGTCGACTGAAAATAGGACTGCCGGACGAGTGCGCATGCACGGCTGAAGCGTTCGATCTTTCCGTCATTTCGCTTGCACGCCGTGGTTGTCTTTTCCGCGTGTAGGCAACCTCCGAGTAGTCGCGCCTGGGAAGACGCTGTGGTGAGGCCCAGTCCGGGTACTTGCAGGCTTCGTCGTTGTCGCGCAACTATCTTGAACTTTGCTTTTGCCATGCGAAACCTCTTCTCTCGGAGCCATTCGTTGAGGCGTTGAACGTGCTGTGCTGTGAGGTCGTCAACGTAGGCCTTGCAGTACGAGGTGGTGATTTTAGGGGGCGTCGCCGTGTATAGGAGGTAGAGCACGACGCTAAGTGGCGATCCTTGCAGCAGGCCCTGTTGGGGGAGCATAGCGGGAGTGAAGCCTTCGTGTGTCGTCAGCGTGAAGAACTGTGACCGGATGACTGGTTCCAGCGTATTGGCCCACTTTTCACCCAGGGTGCGCTTGATGACTGCAAGAAGTTGGGCGTGCGGAACCGAATCGTAAGCTGCCTCGATATCCGCTATGACCACGGCATGGTCGTCCTCGTCGTCATCGTCGTCCGCATCGAGCCAGTCTTGTGCTCTCTGGAAGATCTCGAGCGTCGCGTCTGGCCTTCCACATCCGTATTGGAAGTTCCCTTCCTTTATGAACTGTTGACACGCATGCTTCATTTTGAGATAGAGACACACATGCAGCAGCTTCACCATGAGGGGCATGATGGCTATGGGCCGGTAGCCCGCCGCGGATGTGCGCTTGTGGCCCATCTTGCGAATTAGAAAAATCCACGAGAGCGCGTGTTTTTCCGGTATCCCTCCTGCAATCCAGCTGTTGAATTGTGGTGAAATGATGTCTACTTCGGTCGGTCGGATGGAGGTAAGGAATGTCGCGGAAAAGTCCGTCGTTCTTGCGGTCTTCTTCAGAGCGTCGATGGCCTTCTTAACGTCCGCGCTTAAAATGTCGATGGACGCCGTGGTTCTCTCTTTTCTTCCGTGTACATCGTCGCTTAGGGCTTCCTCCGGTGCATGGTGTAAGGTGGGTTCGTTGTTGGCGGCTTTGTACAAGACGGCGTTGTAGCGCTCTCGGTAGTACTCCATAACAGCCGGTACGCTAGGGATGATAGGTTATTTTTTTCTTTTTTCTTCTTTTTCTGGAGAAGTGGAGAAGTGGTTGCGGACACCACTGCTAGTCATGGACTATCAAATATCTGATCGGGACGGTTGCCATCGTTCGGTGAACCCCATCACCAATACCACCCAACGAATGTGGCACGCATTGCACACTGCCGCCCGGCTGGAGCATGACGGCCGCACTTGAAAGGTGAGACCAAGGACAAAACCACTACCGCAGCCCGAAATATGGAGGGAGAACCCGTGCGCTTAAGCCCCCACACACAAAAATACTCTACGGGACTGCCTTGTGCTCATTTCGAAGGGGGCTAGAGGGGGAGAAAACAATACAACTACAAAGTGGGTCTTTTTTTTGTTGAACGCTTACGCCCGCCAACCGGAAACACAGGTGAACCCAGATTCACCTGTGTTTCGTGTGGGCTACAGCACATTTACCTCCTTTGATCTTTCGCAACTGGCAGTCTCCTCAAGCATTTCCTACAAAGCAGATGCTTATACAAAAAGAAAACATGGTGCGGAGGGTGTGTGGCGATGGACGTTGGAGTCCACCAGAAACACGGCGCTCTCTAGCATTGAGCGAATGAGAGGGGGGAGACTGCAAGGAGGGGGCGGGTCCCATTCGAACTACCGTATTCCAATTACATGGCATAGCATAAGTCAATGTCTGCGTCCTTGTTTACTTCCTTTCCGGCCGTGTGGACTTATCTGGACAACAACCTAGTAGAGGATGATAACTATTATGGTACAATCGAGTGATGTCAGATTAGTTGCGCCAAGTGAACAAATGTCGTTGAGTTTCGATGCGAACCTGGACCTGACAATCCCCCCCTCACGTAGTGTGTGACGAGCAAGCCGGTCTATCTCCTTCGATAGACCGCGATGTACCGACAAAGTGTTGGAGGTTAGGATGCAAGCAAAACAAAACACTCAACGTAGCTGCTTCGACTCCGAATGGAAGAAAGGAAATATAGGGGAAGAGGGGCAAACACAACACAAACACAATCTGATTTGTTCTTCGCTTCCACAACCGTGTGTGGTTTTCTCACTCAGGACGTTTTTCCCTGTTGTGTTTGTGTGTCGTGTCGTGTAGGGGAAGACCCGCATGATGATCACGTTCGGTAGATACAGCACTTAGGATGCCTTCGGTTTGTCTGGCAGCTTTGTCGAGCATTTCCTTCCAAGCTGGCGCTTATGCAAAAATATGCCTTCGCTCTTTCGCTATCCTTTCAAAAACTGTTGCGTTGACGCATCCACACAGAGACCCCTGTTTTTTGTGTTTCCGGCGATTATTGCGCAGTCAGTTGCCTGTGACGGCGTTTTTTTTTTTTTTTCCCCGACGACAACTCGTGTCAGACTAGCCTACCCGAAGGCAGTTGATTTCTTTAGGCAAGGTTTCTCTGCCGGCGGAAGTTGTTTGGGTTAGCGTTTTTTTTTTTTTTTTTACATAAGCGCCAGCTTGAAAGGAAATGCTCGACGATGCTGCCCGACAAAGAACAGAAGGGATCCCAAGTGCTGTAACTACCGAACCACGTGTTGAACGGACGTGAGGTCATGCGGGTCTACCCCTACGACAAAAAATCACACAAACACAACAGGTCAAAAAATCCTGAGTGAGAAAACAACACACGGTGGTGTAAGCGAAGAACAAATCAGATTGTGTTTGTATTGTATTTGCCCCTTGCCTCTATATTTCCCCCCTTCCATTCGGAGTCGAAGCAGCTACGTCGAGTATTTCCAGGCCTCTCTTCAGGTTGTTCTTCTTCTTTTTCACCTGGTATGTCTTGAGTTAGGGATCTCCATGTGAAGCACGGACATGTAAACTGTGACAGTGACATGATCTTCAGTTTGGTTTTGGTTCGCTCATTGCTCAGGCTTACATTTTTGGAACACATTGCAATGTCTCGAAAAAAAGAAAAGACCCCCGTGGCGGTCAGCTCCAGGCAATTCGGTGCAGCTCCAGAGGGGTTAGGGATGTGGGCACCGTGATAGCTTGAGCGTGGAACGCCAAAGGATCTGTGACGATGGTCTGCACTTGCCGCCAGGTGACCGCAGTAGACAGCGGCAGGCAAGTCGACGCAGTTCCAGGGGGATAGCGGTGGACTGCCTCGAAGATGGTTTTGCCATCTGCGACAGGTGGGCTGGGACGACGCGAGGCGCTCTACGTCAGGCAGAGCCGAAACCGTTCGTCCCCCCCTACTGTACGGAACGTGCTCTCCCCCCCAGCTATTTTTCCATCCCTGTGGAGGTTCGACTTTTGTTTGGGCGCACTTCCTTCAAACCTGTTCTGTTCATCTAACGGGAGTGAGGATAGTACGCTGCTACTGTACGGAACGTGCTCTCCCCCCCCAGCTATTTTTCCATCCCTGTGGAGGTTCGACTTTTGTTTGGGCGCACTTCCTTCAAACCTGTTCTGTTCATCTAACGGGAGTGAGGATAGTACGCTGCTATCGATCGGTTTTTGTTCTTGACAAATTGCATTTGTTAGACACAAAAACAGACTCACTTTGTGTCGCGTTTCTGCCCCCCCTCCCCCATGGAGCCAGCAGTGCGTGAGGCACAAGACGCCAGCTCCAATTCTTGCAGTTTACTGAGGGAATAGGAGCAAGACGCATGGCTAGATGAGCACGACCACCTCGAATCGACACCAGGAGAACTCGGGTGGTGCTGGCTGCTACAACCAGTAATATTCCGGCAAAAGGTAGCACTCCTCAACTAGCCCGAACCAACAGGATCAAAGAATGTAAGTCACACCTTCTCGATTGTTTCTTTGTATAAGCATCTGCTTTGTAGGAAATGCTTTGAGGAGACTGCCAGTTGCGATAGATCAAAGGAGGTAAATGTGCTGTAGCCCACACGAAACACAGGTAAATCTGGGTTTGGTGGCGGGCGTAAGCCGTTCAACAAAAAAGACCCACTTTGTAGTTGTATTGTTTACTCCCCCCTCCTTCGAAATGAGCACAAGGCCGTCCCTCGAGTATTTCCCTAGCCCCCGTCGATACAAGCACACAGGCAGCCTATCAAGCTATTTCTAGAGTTAAAGTTCGCTTGAAATTCCGGGGGTTTAGGGTCTCCGTGTGACCGTTCATGAAGGGGTTCTCTTAGAGCAAGAAAGGGCTATGTGGTTACGGGTTGTATATTTAGTGCACGCTTTCGTTGTGGGTTATGGCTAGCCATGTCCGGGACTGTTTGTCTATTTCTTTTGGCAAACAGCGACTCCTTCGCGGTTGTGCCTTTTTCGCGGTCCGGGCGTCTGGTCTTCTGCTGCAGCCGCGTCACTGCGCCTCTGTGAACAATGCCCTGGGCTTGGAGCGATGCAAGGCCGCCACGGATCAGGACTTCGTTTGACACAGTACGACGGGCGCCAGTCAGTTTTTTAGAGTTAAGAGTTCGTAGTGTTGGCGGCGACCCCCAAGCTGACCCTGCCTCCAACAGCATTCTTCCCAATGCAGGCTGAGGTCAGTGTGCCTCGGATGCCGAAGGCTGTCCCTGCTTACCCCGCACCAGGTGCCCACTCGTTCTTTTCAACCACCTGCACAAAAGAAAGAAGCAACACGGGGAAAAGAGATATTGGCCAGGTATTGGGGCAGGCTTAGACAATCGGCGACACGATCAACTAACTCGTTTTTTTTTCAGGGGCCTGTGCAAGCACAATGAGATCCTGTCAAGAATAGTTGAGTTGCAGCTCTTGACAAAGACACCCCCACAGTGAAAAGTATCAATCAGGGGTGGGGCTGGTGCAATCAAACTTGGAACTAGTAGTTCCTTCTTACGCCCGGAGGGGAAAATCTTAATTTAATGTTTAGGCAGGACACTGCCTCTCATGCAGGTTTGATGCTAGCATCAAAGATGGGTCGCCTGTGAGCTCGACGCCTTTTTGTTCTCCTGTCCAGACTTTGCGATTCCTCGGCAGCCACGAACCAGTTATTGATAACCGGGAAACTGGCCGGGTAGGAATTGCAGCCCAATTCTACGGGACTCGTCAACAACTCGCGATTTTCTACTGCCGATTTTCAAGAGCACGCGTCGCAAAAAAGACAGGCGCTTCGTTTTGTTTGCGCGTGCCGGTAACTAAACCCAGATTTACCTGTGTTTCGTGTGGGCTACAGCACATTTACCCCCTTTGATCTTTCGCAACTGGCAGTCTCCTCAAGCATTTCCTACAAAGCAGGTGCTTATACAAAAAACAGACAGGCGCTTCGTTTTGTTTGTGCATGCCGGTTGATCGTTTCCCCACTTGTATTTACCCTGTGTGTATTCAGGTAAAGAATTCTGATCAACCACCAAAACACGCTGCCTACGTCTTTTTAGCCTGCACAATACATTGAAGGGCAACCCACAAGATTGCTAGTACTAAAAAGTAAAGGGGGGATTGCAAGAACGTGCTTGGAGTGGGTATGTGCTGAATTGTTAGTACTAAAAAGTAAAGGGGGGGGGGGGGGGGGCCGCCGATCTTCGGGATTGCGTACGTATTTGGCGATCCAACGGCCGATTTCCAGGGACTTTCCGCAGAGTGAGGGAGGGCGTACTGAGCCTGTTCATCGCCTGCCTGATGGATCGTGATACACACCGCAACGTACCGTTTCAAAAGTAGGGCCTTCTCGCGTAAAGTGCAAACGGGGAAGCGCGGGTATCTGGACCTGAGCAACCACGGTGGGACTGAGCTTTCCTTGTTGAAGTCAAACTTTCTTTCGGTTCAGCAACGCGTGCGTGCCCGTCGGGGCTGGAGGCAAGAGAGTTGAAGTATTGCTAAAGATAAAGTGGTGTCACCTGAGGGGGTAATCTCAGGGCCGCCCACGTGATAAGTCGTTAAGCATTGAGTTCTTTTAAGTACATGAACCACATGGATTAGCATCTGTTCTTTTAGAGTGAAAGTTCGCTTGAAACCGGGGTTTTAAAGTCTCGGGTGACCGATCCTCTTACCTCGTGTAACCACCACTCTTACGACACTCAGAGCACAAAGAATATCTTCCCTTAACGACGGTGGTTACACGAGGTAAGAGGATCGGTGGGTACCTTGGTCGTTGGTCATTGGTGGTTTCGGCCATTGTCCACATACCTTACTTACGGTAGGCCCTCCTCAGTATGGTGCCGCAGTAGTGTATTTGTTGTGCTGCTTATGGTTTGCGCAGGTTTATATCGTATTGCAATACGGGTGGGGTGCTACAATTAACGTAGCAAGGTGTCGCGAATAGAAGTAAATAAAGAAAGAAATTTTTTTTTTTAAAAAATACAGGGAGGTTAGTCTGTTCGTTGCTCGCCACAGAAAAGGCTCTCTGGGCACACTAGGTACCCGTGGAGTATATGTAAGCGTAACCTGTATCTGCATCTGCCAGGTTGCATGTCGTCATGGTAGGAAGGCTATTCAAGCAAGCCGTTTCTACGATTGGTCAGGGAGAGGTTCTTCGGTGCCTGCAGTCTGGGATGGTTGCTTTCGGGCGACCATTCTTCGGTGCTTCTTTTTGCACCAATGTTCGTGGTGCCGTAAACTAACGAACTGTGGTTTCCCCGCGGTTCGTCCGTCGCTGTGGCAAAAGGGGCATTTCTGCCTTTCTTTTAAGTACATGAACCACATGGATTAGCATAGCACTCGTTAAGCAGCGGCTGCCGGCTTATCCCGTGACACCTTTTATATGTACGTTATAGAAAGAGTAGCGTTGGCACTCTTACAGGTTCAGACACGCGCCTTGAGCCCTGGTGAGCCGCTGCAAGCCTTCGTTGCCGACGATGCTAGCAAAACCGTGCCAGGGGAACTATCTCTTCGGCAGTTCCGGCACCTCCCAGTCGAAGCTGCACGGCAGGCGGGACTGCGCAGCTGGGGCCGCAGAGTCGGGCGCGGGGGGCGTGTCTGGGACCTCGCCGTACGATGCGGCGACCTCGTTGAAGAGGTCTGTCAAGTGGTGCCCCACCTGCTGCTTGCTGGCTTCGGTGTCGCTGCCCTGGCGGCCCTGGGACTGCGAGTTGTCGTCGGGCTGCGGCAGGGTGGGCGCGGCGGGCGGAGCCGGCGGGGAGTCGGCGGTAGAGGACTCAACGTGGGCGAGCCAGCCGTGGGCCTGCGCCTGCTCTGCGTTGAGGCGGTTCCGCGCGTTCTTCGTGAGGAGGCGGTTGATGAAGTCCTTCGCCTCCTCCGACACGCCGGCCCACCGCTCGCCCTCGAACGACGCGCCTTTGTCGATCTGCCGCAGCAGCTCCATCCGCCGGCCGTGGTCGGTCGCCGCGACCGATACGAATGGCGGCTTCCCGCAGAGCATGAAATACAGCACGCACCCCAGCGCCCACATGTCAATGAACTTCACGACCTCCACGTTAGGGATCTTCATCGCCTTCCTCCCCTGCAGCTCGATGTTCCTGACGATCTCCGGCGCCATGTAGTACGAAGTGCCAACGGGCGTGTTGCTCACCGTCGCCACCTTCGCGACACCGAAGTCCGCGATGCGCACGTCGTTCACGCTGTTCAACAACACGTTTTCGGGTTTGAGGTCGCGATGGACGATGCCTTGGAGGTGCAAATAGACGATCGCGTGCAGGATGTGCCTCGTGATTTTGCGGGCGTGGTCTTCGCTGAGGCGCCTGCCGGGCTGCTTCCTGACATGGTCGTACAGATCACTGTCTAGGCGTTCCATCACCAGGTACTTATCCCCTCGGTCTGTCACGACGACCTGCTCGACCTTAATGATGTTCTTGTGGTTGAGGGACCGCAGAATCTCGGTTTCCTGGACGACCCTGTTGGCCGCCGCCTCGTTCTTCCGCAGCTTCTCGGTGTCGAAGATCTTGATCGCGCGGGACTTCCCCGTCGACCGCTGCACGGCCCCCACCACGACTGCGTGGCCGCCTTGCCCGAGCGTCTCGCCCGTCAGCTCGTACTCGTCTTCCACCGCGTTCACCTTCACCACCGGCGCCAGGGGCAGCGTGTGTGAGTGCATCATTTTCGAAGAGTGAACGTCCGTTTTGAAACTGCGGGATTTGTGTGTCTGAGTCGACGATCCCGTATGGGCGTACAGATTTTTTCTTCTTTTTTCCTGCGCAAGTCAAAATGAAGATGACCCCTACCCCTCTGGTGGTGTGTGGTGATTCGTAGGATTTATCACAAAAGACTGGGGGTCGGACGGCCACAAGGTTTAGGAACTTGTTTATTCGGTCCGTTACGACGACCTGCTGACCCTTGGTGATCAGAGAGAGGGAATGTTCGTGTGGTTGAGGGACCGCAACATCTTGGTTTCCTGGACGACCCTGTTGGCCGCCGCCTCGTTCTTCCGCAGCTTCTCGGTGTCGAAGATCTTGATCGCGCGGGACTTCCCCGTCGACCGCTGCACGGCCCTTGCCCGAGCGTCTCGCCCGTCAGCTCGTACTCGTCCTCCACCGCGTTCACCTTCACCACCGGCGCCAGGGGCAGCGTGTGTGAGTGCATCATTTTCGAAGAGTGAACGTCCGTTTTGAAACTGCGGGGTTTGTGTGTCTGAGCCCGTATGGGCGTACAGACTATTTATTTTTCCTGCGCAAGTCAAAATGAAAGTGACCCCTACCCGGTGTGTGGAGATTCGTAGGATTTATCACAAGGTCGGACGGCCACAAGGTTTAGGAACTTGTTTATTCGGTCCGTTACGACGACCTGCTCGACCCTTGGTGTGATGAAGACAGAGAGAGGGAATGTTCTTGTGGTTGAGGGACCGCAACATCTTGGTTTCCTGGACGACCCTGTTGGCCGCCGCCTCGTTCTTCCGCAGCTTCTCGGTGTCGAAGATCTTGATCGCGCGGGACTTCCCCGTCGACCGCTGCACGGCCCTTGCCCGAGCGTCTCGCCCGTCAGCTCGTACTCGTCCTCCACCGCGTTCACCTTCACCACCGGCGCCAGGGGCAGCGTGTGTGAGTGCATCATTTTCGAAGAGTGAACGTCCGTTTTGAAACTGCGGGATTTGTGTGTCTGAGCCCGTATGGGCGTACAGACTATTTATTTTTCCTGCGCAAGTCAAAATGAAAGTGACCCCTACCCGGTGTGTGGAGATTCGTAGGATTTATCACAAATGATCGGGGGTTGGACGGCCACAAGGTTTAGGAACTTGTTTATTCGGTCCGTTACGACGACCTGCTCGACCCTTGGTGTGATGAAGACAGAGAGAGGGAATGTTCTTGTGGTTGAGGGACCGCAACATCTTGTGTTTCCAGGACGACCCTGTTGGCCGCCGCCTCGTTCTTCCGCAGCTTCTCGGTGTCGAAGATCTTGATCGTGCGGGACTTCCCCGTCGACCGCTGCACGGCCCCCGCGGAACTCGCCTGCTTTGGTAAGTTTCATGTAGTACGCTGCCAACTACTATTGTTCAGCACCAACGATGCATTGTTAACACAAACAGAACGTGGAGCTGACGGCCAAGCTTAGGAACTTGTTTATTCGGTCTGCTACGACGACCTGCTCGATCTTGGTGATCGGCACAAGGGGCAGCGTTTGCGTGTCAGTCCTGGGCTCTTCGTGTTGCCGAGCGCAGAGGGATTGTCCTGCGCCCTGACTGGGTGCCGTCCGGCGGACAGCTGGCGGACCCCTACACGCGGGGGACCTCGTTGCCTCGGTTCCCGGTGCAACTGCCGCCTCCGCGGCATGAGTACTTCCGGGAGCACGCGAAGGAGGCGCGGAAGCTGACCGAGGACTGCTTCTGGCCGTGGATCACCGCTCGGTCCCTGTCCGAGCGAGACTCCCGCCGGGCGACCGGCATCGCCGCCGTGCGGCCTTGGCTCGCGGAGTTCGACGCCCGACTCGGGCGCCGGGACTTCATCGTCGGCAACTCGCTGTCGGTGGCTCGTGCCACACCCTTTGACTTCTTTTGGTGTGTTCTCGGGAAAAGTCAGCGCGGTAGCGGTGACCACGAGAACACATACAGGGTGGGTGGGGAGAGGCCCTGGGACTGCTAAGGCGAAACTAACCCCGTCCCTGTCCCTCCCAGGGAGCTACCCCGGAACTAGCCTAGCCCACGTGACGGAGGCCCACACCCTTTGACTTGTTTTGAAGTGTCCTCGGGAAAAGTCAGCGCGGTAGCGGTGTCCACGAGAACACATACAGGTGGGTGGGGAGAGGCCCTGGGACTGCTAAGGCGAGACTAACCCCATCCATGTCCCTCCCAGGGAGCTGCCCCGGAAGTAGCCTAGCCCACGTGACGGAGGCCCACACCTTTGACTTGTTTTGAAGTGTTCTCGGGAAAAGTCAGCGCGGTAGCGGTGACCACGAGAACACATACAGGGTGGGTGGGGAGAGGCCCTGGGACTGCTAAGGCGAGACTAACCCCGTCCCTGTCCCTCCCAGGGAGCTACCCCGGAACTAGCCTAGCCCACCTGACGGCGGAGGCCCACACCCTTTGACTTGGAACAATGCGCATCATTTTCGAAGAGTGAACGTCCGTTTTGAAACTCCGGGATTTGTGTGTCTCCGACGATCCCGCAACGGGCGTACAGATTGTGAGTTCCCTGCGGCGCAAGTCAAAATGAAAGTGACCCCTACCACTGCCTCTGCAGCTGTATACGGAGGCAGGGCTGAAAGTCTACACGTTCCAGGGTGGATCCATCTACAGCCTAAGGTCTCTGAGGACTTATGAACAAGTTCGGGGGTCTGATGTCCGTTCAAGGTCGTCACTCGGCTGCTCTCTTTCTAACTAACCTCTCCTTCGTTACGCGGAGGCGACCAATTTGCCCAAACAAGAGCGCGAAAGGCGGAAAAATGGGACTTGTATAGAGCCGACAGCAGATTCCTTCTCTTCTTCTTCTTCTTCTTCTTCTTCTTCTTCTTCTTCTTCTTCTTCTTCTTCTTTGTTCTTTTTTTGCGTCTCTTTCCCCTCCGTATTTGTTTTCCCATTTAGCCGTTTTCCCACTATTTTTTAGAGTTAAAGTTCGCTTGAAATACCTTTGAAATATTTTTTGTTTGTTCTTTACGTGTACAACGTGAACTGCAGCCTCAGAAGCTGGAGCTTGTTCCTTGGCAAAAAGAGGCGTGCGCAACGGTACACCTGACAAGGGAAAACGCGTGCTTCACTTTTTTTTCCCGCGCCTCTCTTCTGACTCAATGTCACCGTGGGAGAAGTGCGGTTGAGAAGTGCCGTTTGTTGAACGCTTACGCCCGCCACTGAACCCAGATTCACCTGTGTTTCGTGTGGGCTACAGCACATTTACCTCCTTTGATCTTTTGCAGCTGGCAGCCTCCTCAAGTATTTCCTACAAAGCAGGTGCTTATACAACAAAAAAAAACCCGAGGGGCTGCGTTGTGCTTATGCCTAGAAGGGGGGGAGAAAAGGTCTTTTGCTGTTGAACGCTTACGCTTCGCCACCGAACCCACATTTTCTTGTATTTCGTGAGGGTTGCAGCACATTTTCTCCCTTTGAGATTTCGCAACTGGCAGCCTCCTCGAGTATTTCCTACAAAGCAGGTGTGTATACAAATAACACTCGACGTAGCTGCTTTGACTCCGAATGGGAAGGAGAATGTTCTTCGCGGCTTACACCACCGTGTGTTGTTTTTTTTTTTAACTCAGGACTTTCTACCTGCCGTGTTTGTGTGTTTGTCGTGCCGGAGTAGACCTGCTTGACCTCACATCCGTTCAACACGTGGTTCGGTCGGTACAGCACTTGGGATACCTTCGGTTCGTTATCTGGCAGCTTCGTCGAGCAATTCCTTCCAAGCTGGCGCTTACGTAAAAAGAAGAGAAAGCCCCTGGAGGAGGGGGCGGCGCCCGGTGCCTATTTCGACGGCATGGTTCGGCATTTATTAGAGTTAAAGTTCGCTTGAAATTCTCAGTTGATCAGGGGTTGCCTTGTAGCCCGTACCGGTCACTTGTAGTTGAACGCTCACTGGTTGGTGGGGAGTACTTCGGCATGACGATGAATTCCCGCACCGGTACTAGTAGCCCGTTCGCTGAGTGGCTCCGCAAGGGTCACTGCGGGCGCGCGTACGCCGCAGCTGGCTTCGAGTTTTTTGCAACCGGCTGCCTCCTCGGGTATTTCTCTCAAAAAGCGGGTGTTTTTTTTTTTTTTTTTTTTCCCGACGACAACTCGTGTCAGACTAGCCTACCCGAAGGCAGTTGATTTCTTTAGGCAAGGTTTCTCTGCCGGCGGAAGTTGTTTGGGTTAGCGTTTTTTTTTTTTTTTTTTTTTTTTTTTTTTTTTTTTTTTTGTCGGCCGCCCAATGTCCACTCTCCTTACTGTCTTTCTCCTTTCCGCTAGTCGCCTTTTTCACTGTCAAATCAAGCATGCACTAATCGAGATATCTCAAAACGAGGGATGACCAACGAGCCGCGAGCGGGTCGTCACATAGCGCTTTCACGCGCCTGGCCACGTGGCGGATTGTGGGCCTTCGTCTTGTCGCAAAGTCTTCGAGGAGTCGCCTCAGATGTGGTCGGTCTTGTGGGTATGCTTCCATGATATCAGACACATCATTGTGCGTCGCGTCGTCTGCCAGCAGTACATGCTGGGCGGTTTTTTTTTTTCAGAAATGATGGGAAGAGAGAGTTGAGCGCAGCCTGCTCACTTTTTAGAGTTGAAGTTCGCTGGAGTTTTACGTAAATCTGCATGAGGACGCGAGTGAAAACGCCACGCTTGCGGCGACGAGCTTATCATTTCCTACAACATTTCATGTTTGGAACAAAAATGAGGCGTCACTGGCTAACCCCGGTTGAAACCGGAAAATGATGAGGGGAGGGAATTGTTTTTCGTTGAACACTTTGCCCTGGACGTTTGTTTCTTGGCACAGGGCGCCGTGGATGGCCTGTAACGCGTTCTTATTTCCTCTATGGTAAAAATAAAAAGAGCTCGACCTGAAGCGCGGCTGATCCAAAACCAATGCCGATAAAGTGTAGTTTTCGGGGAACACCGTGCCTGATCGTTCTACGGTGAATAACTAGCTACCGGGCAGGGCTTACGCTCCGTTTTTGGTCTCAGAGAAAATACGTGTGGTCCACATGTGGGCGCTTAGGGTCCGAGGGGAAAAAAACCTTTCCCCTCATGTGCGACGGCCAAAAAAAAATAGCGTCGCTAGGTGGCCACTGGACTTGGCGACACCTGGCTGTGCGGCCTTGACCACAGTGCATCCCCGGGACTCCCCTGCATGTGGCCAATAAATCAAAATCCACACGTGGTACCTGTGGATCCACACGTGGGGGAACAAAATCCAAAAAGAATTAACGTGTGGAGATCCACACGTTCCACACGTGGAGCGTAAGCCCTGCTACCGGGTGCCAGGTGAAAACTCATTTCCTCCAGCTTTCCGAACTGCCGAAGCAGCCGGAGCCAGCAGACGCTGGGGGCGGGCTATGCTGCTTCTTTGTAGTGCAAGTTCGCTTAGGGATCCGGGGTTTTATAGTCTCCGGGTGACCGTAGTCATAAAGGTTCCTTTAAGGTATAGTATGTTTGTGTGTATATCTTTGCTGCCTATTGCCGACTATTCGACTTACTTTAGCGCGCGCTCTTTGTTAGAGTTGTAGTTCGCTTGAGAATCCGGGATTTTAGAGTCTCCGGGTGACCTTCGTCGAATGGGTTCTTTTAAAGCTAATACGTACTGGGTGGGTGTTTGAGGGGGCAATGCATGGCTTCTTTCGTGTGCACTTTACTTGCTCGCTGTGACCGACACCAAGTTCTCGCCAGGATAGAATTTTGTTGGAGACCAGTTGGGGTCAATCACCGGCAATCACGCTGACTTCGCGAAATGAGATTTGTGTAGGCGCCTTGAGAACACGTACATAGTTTTTCCCAACGCTTCCAACGGTCTTTTTGACGTGACTTACGACTAACAAGAGGAGTTCTTTATTTTGCTCTGTTGGAGGCCAATCTCCGGGAGCCCCGACCGATGGATTTGCGAAATGGTGGTTTGTGTAAGCGCCTCGAAAACACGTAGATAGCTTCCAACGGTTCAACAGGGGGTTGCGTAACAAAAATGCTCGAGGGGCTGTGTTGTGCTTCTTTCTCCAAGGCGGCTAAACGAGAGGAGAAGCAGTCCAACTAAAAGTGGTATTCTTTGTTGTGCGCATACGCCCGCCACTAAACCCAGCGTTGCCTGTATTTCGTGTAGGTTATCGCACATTTACCTCCTTTGGTTGGTTTGTTTCGCAACTGGCAGCCTCCTCAAGTACTTTCCTACAAAGCAGGTGCTTGCACAAAAGAAAAAGACAAGTGAAGGCACGCGGCATAATACTCTCCTCCTCGCCCGTCTCGCTGCTCTCGTCCTTGCTGCTGCGTGATGTCAGCGAGGGGTAAAATTACGGTGTTCTTCTCGAGAGCGACGGGGTAACAACCTTTGTACAAGTGTTAGTTCTCGTCGGAATAGTATTAATCGTCTAAGATCTTCGACGACAAAAAAAAAAAAAGCTCATCTCGGATTTGTGGGGCTCTGCGACCCCCCGGTAAAAATTAGAAATGGGGTGATTTCGGGGGTCAAAAATTCACAAAAAATCGTCGTCTTGTTGCGTTAGTGGGGAGTCATTTGCAAGCAAATGAGTACCACACTATGCCAGCTTTTCGCTACGTGACTCCAGAAGGGTCACTTTTTCCGCGCTTTCGGCGCGGCGCAACTCTAGTCGGTTGCAACTGTTGTTGGCAGTTGCTCACGATCTCATAATCCGAAAAGGAATCGGAGTCTTCGCTTTCTCGCTTGCGCCGATAGGCACGCCGCGATGCGGAGGACGCGAGTAGCCGGGAAGAGCCGGCGGGAGGGCGCGATCGTTGTGTGACCCGTGGAGGGTCGGAACCAGAATCAGTAAAAGGGCCCGAGTCAGGGCCTGCCATCGAAGAGGGCCGGGCGGGGCCGGGTGGGCGCGGTGTGTTCGGGCCGGCGAGGCCAGTGCCGTCGTCGCCGAGATCGGCGCGTCGTCGTCGTCGTGCGCGCAGCGCGGCTGCGGGAGAGGCCGTGGGGGTGCAGGGCGCGGGTCGCTTCCTGCCTGCTGGCGGGGGGGCGCGCTTCGGGGGCGACTTCGTCGTCCGCCTCCTCCGGCCACGGCTGGTAGGTGTTCCAGGTGGGGACGGCGCGCGCCGCTTCCGGCCTGTGAGGCCGTCGCTCTCGCCTCACAAAAATCAACAAGAAATCACAAAAACCCACACTATGCCAGCTTTTCGCTACGTGACTCCAGAAGGGTCACTTCCGCGCTTTCGGCGCGGCGCAACTCTAGTCGGTTGGAATGATCGAAAAAGGGGCTGTTGCAGGCGCTTGCAACACGTGCCGTGAACACGCCAGGTCACGACTTCTTTTTCTTCTTTTTGGACTCAAGCTCTTCCAACCTTTGCTCCCCCGTTCGCACAGTTCTCCCGGCCAAGGTTTCGATTGTGGAGAGATAGTTGTCGATAACCCCGCCATACGTGTCCTCCAGCCCCTGCCTTTCTACGAGACTCGGGACCAAGCACTTTCGCGCAAGGACCACCTGTGCACGCAGGACAGAGTCGGAGATGTTCGTGTGACCAACGCGGGAGAGAATCCGCTTGATGACCGAGCACACACCTTCGCTAGTGCTTGCCGTGAAATCATGGGAAACCAATTCGTGAAGCCTTGCCACTGGAAACGTGGCGTACTCCGCAATTTCCTTCATGGTAAGCATGCCGACTCGCAACATTGCTTCTTGCACTATGCTGTTAAGAGACGTTGTGTTCGGTGACCCAAATTCATCGGGGCGCACCTCACCCGCCTTTTTCCGCCCTCTCTTCTTCAAAAAATCTTTGTACCTTGTGCCGTGGTACTCATTTGGGATGTGGCTCAGGGACTCTTTTTCGTCTGGCCACAACATTTGTTCCGGGGTCAGGGCAAGCTTGTAGTTGCGAACGAAGGTGGTGCCGTTGATGACATCTTGTTGAATGCCACTAGCCGGAGGGGAGCCGAACATATCGAATGACACTGTGCCGCCTGCGATATGCTTTTCAGGGTTGCTGAATGCTTCGAAGGCAGAACGGGCGACGAAGTGCCAAAAGTTCCGGATGGTCTGGGGGGTTGCAGATTCCACTTTGGTAATTGCATTTGCTCTTGAGTGCAAACCCGACAGGAGGCAATGCTCGTAACCCAGAATCCGGAGCAACGCGAGATTTTGGTCCACCGAAAAGTAAGACCTCACACTCGCACATGCAACCGACGTCGAGGTCACTGCTGGGTATTCGCCCATGTACTGGAGCACCCATTCAATGAGCATCTTGTCTTTGACTGTTGCGGAGAGCACGAAGGCACCTGCAGGGAGGCCACCGAATCTCACAGAGACAGCTTTTTCCGTGAACAACGAATTTTCGAGGACAACGTCAAAACGACGCATCCAGGAGACAAATGCCGCGTTGTTGCTGAGGAACCCAGCGGCAAAACCAATATTTCGGCTGAGGTTGTTCTGCTTCTTGCCACCCCCATCCGTCAACTCTGGCGCAAATGCCTCGTGCAAGTACGCTGCAATTCTGTGCACTCTGTGCCGGGCCTCGAAAAAACGAAGGGCGTTACCCTTCTTTACCTTCTTGGAAGTTTCCGTTGGACCTCTATCCGAGTGGAAAGATTGGAAACTGTCACGCGATATCCCACGAAATTGCCCATGATGGGATAGCAATGTGTCCATTGCTTTTTCAAAAGCGCCTGCCGCCTTTGCTTGTCCCATTCCTATATACAAGGGGTAGTCAACCCTCTGTTGCTCTGTTTCTTCCCCTTCAGGCGAGCTGACATCTTCAAGAAAACTTGCAGTGAGATGCAAGGCGGACAGATTCCACGAAAGTGGTGTCGCGTCAGACTCGCATCCAACACCAGAGGGGGACAGCTCCGCGTCGGATGACGATACCATCCAGTCAAGGGTCCCTCGTCTTTCAGCAAAAAGCCCGTCCCTGACAAAGAGCTCCCTGAGGAGTTCCTTCCTGCAGGCTTTGTACGGGATGGGAGCGACAAGAGGCGTAGCTTCACTCAAGTCCTTCGAAGCAGCTTCTACTTGCCGGATACTCATGTATGCCAGGAGTGTCCTTGCAAGGATCGGTGTGCGCTTGACTGGCTCCGAGACCATCACACACGAGTACTCTGCGAGGGGTACATCGGGTCCCAAAGCAAGTACTTCTCCTGAAGTCTCCTGACTTGCAACAGAAGTTGCATCCATGTCGAACCCCAAGACGGCCAGCTTCCTCTGCAACTCGAAGCACGGACGTGGAACTCGACGCCTTCATGCACGCACGACACCCAAGACATTTTGTTCTTTTGTGTTTCCTGCGATAGTCGCTCAGTCAGTTGCCTGTGACGGCGTTCATTGAGTTGTTTGTCGTCATGGTATAGTGTGGGCATCATGTACACCGACTACCCCACTGACCTCCATTTCTGGGGGGGGGTCAAATTTTTTATCTGAGCAGCTCTTCGGAAAGATCTGTGGGCGACGCATCGATTTGTGCCCAAAATTCCCGAATACCGACCATTAGGTGGCCTACAGATGGAAAACCCCGGCGCAAATCGACTACCCCACGGTTATGGGCCCAAGCAAAAATTCCCGAAAAATCCAAAAGTTTCAGAAAATTCACGTCAATTCACAAAAATTCACAAAAATACGTCGTCTTGTTGCGTTAGTGGGGAGTCATTTGCATGCAAATGAGTACCACAAAAATACACAAAAATTCACAAAGGTTTTCAAGAATTCACGAAGATTCGCAAGAAAACACAAGAATTCACAAGAATTCACAGAATCCCTTGTGAATTTTTGTGAAATTCAGACCCCCGGAATCATCCCAAGTATGGCGTTTTCTTTTGTTTGTGCGCACTAGCGGAACTCACCTGCTTTGGCAAGCTTCATGTAGTACGCTAGTACCAACAGTGTAAATTTGTTGCATTAGTGTGATTGGCAGGCCTTCGACTACCCTGAGCACCGCACTAACAGTGCATTGTTAACACAAAAAAGACAGGCGCTTCGTTTTGTTTGTGCGTGCCGGTTGATCGTTTTCCCACACTTGTATTTACCCTGTGTGTATTCAGGTAAGGAATTCTGATCAACCACCAAAACGCTGCCTACGTCTTTTAAGCCTGCACAATACATTGAAGGGCAACCCACAAGATGTTAGTACTAAAAATAAACAACCTACAGAGCCCTGCAGTCCGATTCGGTTCGCGCCGCTTACCATTCACCATTTTTAATACTCGAGCCGCTCCCCTGCAGACTTTGTAGTAGCTTGCAAAGCTTGAGTCGGAGGCAGCACAGTGCTACAACCCCGTCCGCTCTGTCCTGCGGCTGACTGTCTCGACGAGCTTGTGCTCAGCAAGCCCCAAGGTGCGCCAAGCCTTGTCGTCGACAACATAAAAAAAAAATGTGAAAACGGGGTTTAGAGCTTCGTGTTATTTTGCAGATGCTTGGAGCTATATTTGTGTCAAGGTTTTCGTACGTCTCCTTAACCATGTAAAGAACATTTTCGATGAGATTATGCCAATTCCGTGTTGCAAAAAGAATCACCCTATTTGCATTGCACCTCCCCGAATACACGATCAATACGTCGCCGGAATGCGCTGGAAGGCATCAATATATCCGGACTGTCAGCTGAAAAACGGGTTTGGGGCTCAGCGACTCAAATTTGCGAAAGTCTCTGCAAAACGGGCCGATGAAAAAGAAACGATGCTTTGAACCGCGGGATTGCTGGTGAAGCTTTTTAGACGACGTCCCCGGCCTAGCCTAGGCTAGGGGTAGATTCGTACTTTAATGCTTGGGCAGAGCACTGCCACTCATGCATGGTTGATGCTAACATCAAGTCTTCTTCGATGAAGAATGAGATAGAGGAAAAGAAGTGTACAAGACTCCGTACGTCCGGAAACCATATTCGGACTCGGGCCCACTGCTTCTCCCTTATTTTCCTCTGAAAGGGGGAATTGCTTGGATGGCGGTTTTTAGAGTGAATGGCACACAGTGAACTCCAGCCACAAAAAATGGAGTAAAAGAGGGTGCCTTGGAGAGGAGGGGGAGCAATACTTTCTGGTTCGCAAAAAGCGGGTACTGGAATTCACCGTGTGTGAGCTTTTTTTTTTTTTGACTGTTTCGTGTTTTGAGGTTGCTGGTATTTGCAGAGTCACCGGCCCGCCCCCCCCATGTTGTTCGCTGAAGTTGGTTGAGGTTGGAATGCAGAATATCTGAAGCGATGGCCTGCGTTAGCCACGGGGTGGCTACCTCTTCGATCGTGCCTTGTCGTAGACTGCAAAGAATCTGTGGCGATAATCTGCACAGCAGCCGGCAATTTACAGCAGTTCAAGGAAACAGGGTTAAACCGACTCAGGCTGAGGTGGGACCTGTTTGTTGGCCGGATTCCGATTCAGGGAACACCACGGGCGGATGGGCAAGGTATTGGTTCCGCCGAATGGAGTGAGAGTGGTACACTCACAGCTTCACTGAGGGAGTTGACGCACCACGAAAGTGGATTAGAGTTTTTGGGTTAGAATGCAAAGAATCTGTAGCGATAATCTGCATCGCACCACGAAAGTCGATCAGAGACCTTCACACAGCCTTCAGGGGTGTGGCTGGTTCAAAGAAACAGTCAAGTTTCCCACCCTCCCTAACCCCCGGAGACCGCGCCCAAGCTCGTTTCCCCGGGGTGTAATTGAAGGCAGTCACTCAACATTCTCTTGCGCTAGTGATATCAGTTACGAAGACGTGTTCTTACTTTCTCCCTTCCTTCTAGGCAGTTCTCGTCAGACGATACGAAGAGCAGAAACTCCCTGTTGCGCCCCTTCCCCGGTAGCCACAGTCAATCGTCAGAAACAAGAGTGAAATAGACCTAAATGTGGCGGAATGGCATGAAAACAATCAAGGTGGGCTTTACCGTTTTCCTGGTATGTTTACCTTAGATCACTGGGTAAAAAAGACAGGCGCTTCGTTTTGTTTGTGCGTGCCGGTTGATCGTTTTCCCACTTGTATTTACCCTGTGAAAATTCAGGTAAGGAATTCTGATCAACCGCCAAAACACGCTGCCTACATCTTTTTAGCCTGCACAATACATTGAAGGGCAACCCACAAGATTGTTAGTACTAAAAAAAGTGGTAGAACACCATCTTCTCGAGGAAGAAGGCGTGCAATCCGGGAGAAGGGAGGAATGCACGATCATCGAACGTCGAAGCAGGTAGGGGGAGGTTCGGCTGTCCTCTGGAAAGAGGGGCCGTAGCAACGTCCCGCTGCACAGCAGAGGGATCAAACAACGTGACCTTTCTGAGTTATTTTCGCTCCTCGTTTCGCCAGGGCAATAGCTTGGTCTCCGGCCCATCTTCCAAATTTGGACCGCTGACGGCTTTTTGCGTCCTCACTCAGAAACGGGCTCAACACAGCGCGACGCGACGTATCTTCACGACAATGCTGGGCCCTGAGTGCCTCGGATTGCACATTGGCCACCTTTGCCGGGGGCCTGGGTGATGGTGTAGACTACAGGCCTTACGTTCAGCATGCCGAACGTACTGATTTCAGCACGTTAATTTTCTTAGTTTCTTTTTGTACACATACTGAATCAGTACGTGTACACGTGCTGAAATCAGTACGTTATCAGCACGTACTATCTTTTCTGCAGATTCATCTGGGGAAGTCAACCGCAGTACCGGGGATTCCGGTCGGGCAGATCCTGCTGTTGCTTACCACCGCGACACTGGAGGGTTGAGACCGGAGAGGAGGAAGAGGCAAAGACATGCAGCACGGGCAGGAGAGCCCCCTATGCTCTATTTCTTTTTCGTAATACCTACCCCCCCCCCGTGTTTAAGATCGCGTTTTTCCGTGTTTAAGATCGCCCCCCAAAAAAACCGATCTTATACACGGGGGGGGACGATCTTAAACACGGGGGGGGACAAAAACACCCCAAAAATTTTTTTTCCGCTGCGCGGGGCCTTGAACCCCCCCCCCACCCCTCCATCCAAACCAGACTACACCGCTGTCCTGTCTGCAGACACTCAGGTTCCGCGCTGATGATGGTCCGCCTTATGTGTCCGTGGCTTAGAGGACCGAAACACGGCGCAGACGGGACCAGTGCGGTGTTGAGCACATACCCATTCCAAGCACGTTCTTGCAATCCCCCCACCCCCCAGTGCTGATGCTAAGGCCCCTAAACTCGGCATCGTTGTCAGCCGGACGGCAAGTGGGGCCCTTTTGAGGCTGTTTTTGGGGTGTTTCCCAGAGGAGTAAACGTTGCTTCCGTTTGTTTGGGCTTTCTTTTGTGAAAGTCAGGGTGCAAAGACGAGCCTGCCCACAGAGCACTTTTGAAGGCAGAATCTATGTCTGCATCTTGTGTGTTCGCCGGAAACGCGACCACCAAGTTTCTAGATTCTTTGGCGGGTCCAGGTGATGCCCTTCGTTCCCCTCATATTCGTGCTGCGACGAGAGGCTCTTCTCCGTGAGACGGGTGTGTCAACTTCAATGAACTCAATAGGACGGCCAGGATCAAATACCCCTTGATTCCCCTTTCTGCAGAGGTTTTGCATTCGGAAGACCAGCAGAAGGAAAAAAACCGCAACTTACCACGGGCAACCAAGGATCTGTGTATCTCCCAACTTGGGGGGCCCAAGAGATATTTTCCCGCCAGAACCTCCCACAGAAAAGTACCCCAAAAAAAAAAATTTCCGCTGCGCGGGGCCAAAATCCCCCCCCACAGTAAAACACCCAAAAAAAAAAATTTCCCGCTGCGCGGGACCCCACCCCACTCCCCCCCCGTGTATAAGATCGCCCTCATTTCTCAAAAAAACCGATCTTATACACGGGGGGGGGGAGGGCGCGATCTTAAACACGGGGGGGGGTAGGTAACAATTAATTGTAAACACGAAAGAGAACGCTGGCAGCGTGTTTGGGAGAAGTTTAGCCTACCGATCATATTCACTCACTATCACTCACTAACAGGCTAAACCTCCCCCGGCACGTACAAACAAAAACATGGCACTAACTCGGACTGACAGTCCCAATGTGGCCCCACGTACTGATTTTCAGTAGGTATTTAGGTCCAAGACAAAAGAGCTGCGTAAGCCCTGGGTGTAGTGCCATTTTTCTTCCTTTTCTCCGCCAGCTGTTCCAATTTTGGACTGACAGCCCCAATGTGGATATAGAAGCTAATCCCCTGGTTTAGCGCGTGCCGATGAATCGAACTTCCCTCGCCCGCTATGCGCGGTGTTCACCACCCCCACCTGCACGTGTGAGCGGGCGGTGAGTTTGCCTGCGCTGTCAACGCACTACGGTTCTTTGGATGTGCTCTCACAACCATGGCCACCGCGCTGACGGTTTTCAAGTTCGCAAAGGGCATGCATTTGGTATGGGAAAGGTGCGAGATGGGGCTAACAGAGCTACGCTTCGTTTAACCGCGAATACGAGAATCAGGCAAATCCTCGCTCATTTCGCCCGAGACCCCTATCCTTGAATGCGCGTCGAGGGCCTCAAAAAAAGCTGGAGTAAGATACCCGAGGCCGGCAGCCTCCTCAAGTATTTCCTACGAGCCGCAGGTGCGTATACAAGAAAAGTGTGCTACGCCCGTAACGTGTAAATAATGGACACCCACGTTTTGTACGTGCCGGGGGAGGATTAGCCTGTTAGTGAGTGATAGTGAATGATCGGTAGGCTAATCTTCTCCCAAACACGCTGCCAGCGTTCTCTTTCGTGTTTACAATTAATTGTTATTACGAAAAAGCAGGCGTGGCGTCCACCTTTCAACTCACTCATCCTCTTCAACAAGCCTGCAACGACAACGACGGGATTATTCGGTAACCGTGCTCGATGCGAGGTTTATGCCTCGGATTGCCCACGATAGAAGTGTGAGAAAAGCTGCACAATGCAGGCAGGTGACACTTTCCGCTGTGTGTGCGCTTGCGGCATACTCCACACGCACACAGCAATGGTTCTTTGTCGAATATATATTTCTGTCCAAACCTCCATATTCCTTTTTTGGCACACCCACTGTTATATCAATGTAATGGGCCAAATTTGACGGAAAACCACTGTTACATCAATATAATGGCCCAAATTTGACGGAAAACCACTGTTACATCGATGTAAAGGGCAGAATTTGACGGATAAACACTGTCACATCAATGTAATGGGCAGAATAACCTCTGTTACATCAATGTAATGGCCCTAATACTATGATGTTTTCCCGTGTTTGAAGGTAGAAATGAGAATGCCGCGCTTGCTAAACGCGGGTATCCTGCCGTGCCAGTTTAGTCAAAAAAAGCCGATCCACAATGCTGATGTCTTGGACACAGATGCGATCCCGATCACAAGCTTCGCCGAATGTTCCTGCGTTTATTTTTTCATCTTTTGAGCAGCTCCTGCAAGCGGTCTGGCCCCAAAACCTTGTTAGAGTTAAAGTTCGCTTGAAATTCCGGGGGTTTAGGGTCTCCGTGTGACCGTTCATGAATGGGTTCTCTTAGCAAGAAAGGGCTATATGGTTACGGGTTGTATATTTAGTGCACGCTTTCGATATGGGTTATGGCTAGCAATGTCCGGGACGGCTTGTGACCGACACCAAGTACACTCCATTTTTCTCACACATTTTGTGCGGTGGCTGACCTTTGTTGCCCGAGCTACTTGGTGCAAAGTGTCGTTGTTGAAAGATCTCCAAGCTACTTTCTTGTTTGTTTGTTGAGATTGAACTCAGGTTGAGCACATCTTTTGATTGAGACTAATCCCTGGAACCTCAAAAGTGTAATAGAGTAAAAGGTTCAGTATATCACTCGCGCGGTTTTTTGTCCCACCATGGGTTTCTGGGGTTCCGGGCAAGGGGTGGTCAAAATACTCGAGGGGCTGCCTTGTGCTTACTTCGAAGGAGGCTAGAGGGGGAGAAACAATACAACTACAAAATGGGTCTTTTTTGTTGAACGCTTACGCCCGCCACTAAACCCAGATTCACCTGGGTTTCGTGTGGGCTATAGCACATTTACCTCCTTTAATATTTTGCAGCTGGCAGCCTCCTCAAGTATTTCCTACAAAACAGGTGCTTATACAAGAAAACTTCTTCCGAGGACTCACACCGGGGCTTAGATTCTGGAAAGGAAATGGCGTGCGCATCTAAACGGCTGAAAAGTCGGTTTTCCGTAAACAGGATTTCGCATTTTGGAGTCGCAAAAGTCTCTGTTTCACAGGTTCAAACGACTGTCAAAAAAGTCCCTGCAGATGCTCTTCAAAATATATGATAGTCTTAGTTGCATTGTCGCTACACGTAGTGCAGCGCCAGGCTGTTGCGGCCCATCACGACAGATCGCGATAAAGTGTGCAGCGCTTGCCGGCGCCCTTCAGCCGCCAGCCCTCTGTGCCCTTCATGCTTTTTGCCATGCCCGCAACTCAGGAAATCCAGACAAAATGTCCGACTTTGCTGTGTCACCCACCTCTTGATCGGTCCCGTCACCGAACAGAACGAATTCTGTAGTGGCCGCCTGCACCTACTTCATATACAATTCAAGAAAGCGGTGATCCCCCAATGTTTGTCTTCCCATACTGTAGGCTGCCCCCCAATGTTAGTCATGTCGTGTAATTGGCGAGATGTGTCCCACCGGACGCAACGCTCACCAGCAGCCTCTACCAGAACCCAGTTGACAAGCCAAGTGTGGGATAGGGACGTGTTCCCGCAGTACGACTCGGCTCTGTGCGCTGAGCGCGCTCGGAAGTGGGAGGTGCAGAGGCCGGTGCTGACACGCTCTGCGTATCCAGTATTGGTGCCCGCGTCGCGACAAGTGCGAAGAAGCCCTAGCCCCGCTAGCTCCACAAGTACTCGACTTTCAGGACGCAGTGGCAGGAGACGCCGACATCGTGAAGGCCCTGCCCGCGGGAAAGTACATGCTACTCCATGCGATTGACTGGGATGGTATCCCAATCTACGTTCAGTAGATCCATTTGTTCTAGGGTAGGCACAGCCGGCATATTTTTTGTTTGTGCGTACGTGTGTAAACCCTGTTTTGAGTGATTTAACACAGCACGCTGCCATCCGACACTCTTTGATATAGACAAGCAAGCTTGCTACCATAAAAAGACAGGCGCTTCGACTTGTGCGTGCCCGTTGTGTATCTACCTTGTGTCATCTTCAGGTAAGGAATTTTGATCAACCACCAAAAACGCGGCCGCCCACGTCTTTTTAGCCTGCACTATACATTGAAGGGCGACCCGCAAGATTGTCGGCACTAAAAAGAAGAGAGACGAAACGAAAATCAGTCGAAGTCGCTGTCGCCGGAGTCCGGCGCGATGCGGCCGTTCTGCGACTTCAGGCGCTTCGGCGGTTGCGGGACGTAGGCGAGAACATCTTCATCGTCGGGGTTACCGGAACTGTATGATGTGGGTGGTTTTTTTACAGTCAAATTTCGCTTGAAATTCCGGGGGTTTAGGGTCTCCGTGTGACCGTTCATGAATGGGTTCTCTTAGAGCAAGAAAGGGCTATTATGGTTACGGGTTGTATATTTAGTGCACGCTTTCGTTATGGGCTATGGCTAGCCATGTCCGGGACTGTTTGTGACCGACACCAAGTACATTGGTTTTTTAGAGTTATAGTTCGCTTGAAAATCCGGGATTTGGAATCTCCGGGTGACCATTGTCGAATGGGTTCTCCCCTTTTAAAGCTAATACGTACTGGGTGGGTTTAGGGGGTCGTCGTTGTTGGTGCTGGTTTGTGGGGTAAGGTAAGGAGAAAAAAAAAGGGGTTTCTTTTTTGCGGTGGTCTCCGCTGGTCTGGTAGTCCGTGCTACCTCCTTTCTTTTACACTCGTTCTCTTTTCTACTCACTACTGTACGTCTTTCACTCTTTTACTCTCTTTGGCTAGCCAAAAAAAAGACTCCTGCGACCGACACCACGAACAGGGTTTGGGGGGGGGGGTCGTTGTATAATGGTCTAGCTTGAAGGGAATTGGAGAGGTTGAAAAAGGTTTTTGGGGTCTTCGTCGGTTTGTGTTTTTTTATTTTTTTCGGATTTTTTTGTTTTTTTTGTTATTATTTTTTTCGGGGGTTCGCGTAACCCTTCTTTTCCGGAAGATAACGTTATCTTTTCTTTTCTCTCTGGCGCTCTTTTTCTCTAATTCGGGGGGCGTGCATGGCTTCTTTCGTGTACACTTTACTTGCTTGCTTTGGCAAGTCAGGTTTTAGGAGTCTTTAGAGGTTTGAAGGCCCGGCTTGGTGGCACTGGTTGCCCGTAGAGCGATGCGGTTCCAGGGGATTAGTATGGCGCTTTCTTTTGTTTGTGCGCGCTAGCGTTCGGTACCAGGGAAAGCCTGCTACACGGGAGCCAAGCTTCACGTGTTCGGCGGTACTGCAGAGCCACGGGCCTACGGGTCAAGTGGCTACCGATTTCCCAAACTAAAGCATCAAGGCGTGGCGCACCTTGGGGCTTGGCGCTTGCGCTGAACATAAGCTCGTCGAGACGTCAGCCACAGGGCAGAGCGGACGGGGTTGTGGCACTGTGCTGCCTCCGACTCAAGCCTTGCAAGCTGTGGTTGACCGTCACGTTCCTGGACCCGGAGCGGCCTTTTCTTTTTCTTTTTTTCTTCTTTTTCTGTGCGCGCTAGCGGAGCTCACCTGCTTTGGTAAGTTTCATGTAGTACGCTGCCAACTACTGAGTTTTAGTACCAACAACGCTTCGTTGAACGCTTACGCCCGCCACTAAACCCAGATTCACCTGTGGTCTCGTGTGGGCTACAGAAAGCGCATTTACCTCCTTTGAGATTCCGCAACTGGCAGTCTCCCTCAAGTATTTCCTACAAAGCAGGCGCATTTACACAAGAAAAGAGCGGTGTAGGCATACGTCCGGAACGTGAGCCGCTGCGGGTGCTTTTGAAGCGAGCTCCGCCGGGGGGGCACCTTGGGCATGGATTCGAGGGCCGCGACCTTAGCGTACACGTCGGCGTACTGCTGCGGCGACATGACCTCGGCTTTGCCGCGCGCCCTGTGCGGCTGGGCCGGCTCGATGCCCATCGCGTCGCAGAGGGATAGGTAGTGGCCCTCGAGCAGACTCCGGATTTCTTCGAGGGACACCAGCGCGTTGTACGCCTTCCCGACCTCGTCTACGGGCTCCCCGCCGCCCCGGAAGCCGAAGCCTGAGGCGCTCGATACGAGGGGCGACATGGGGCCAAACGGCTCGTTTTGGCCCTGCTTCGGGGGCTCCCACAGCCCCCGTTCGCTCGAGACGAAGTCCCGGAGTTCTTGGATGACCGCGCGGTCGCCGTCGTCGGTGACGATTTTGTCGCCGTAGTCCTTGAGGAGCGAGCGGAGGACCTTCTTGCGGCTTTTGAGCACGGTGAGCAGGCCGAGGACGGCCGACGTCACCACGCTGCTCTTTCGGTCCGTCCTGTCGGCGACGAACTGCAGGAACGAGCCGAGGATCTTGTGCTCGGAGTAGTGCTCGTAGACGTCGTTGACCCCTGACTGCAGCAGGCAGCGGTGCAGTCGCGCGACCGCCGCCGTGATCGACTTCTCCTCGAGGTGCTTGCGCACCGTTTTTTCGACGGCGCCGTCCGCTGTCAGCACGTTCCCCGCAACGAAGTACGTAGTGAGCTCGTGCCGCACGTGCATCCGCCAGGCCTTGTCAGCGTCGGGTAGCTGCGAGAATAGTTTTGAGGTGGAAATGCTGGTTTAACCCTATTCCGACTAGCCGGACACATGTGTTCCAGTTAATCGGCTTTTTCTTCCTCTGGCTTAAGATGTGCCGAGGGCACTACGAAATTCCAAAAAGAAATGTGGGATGATCATGATCAGAAGGTCCTACTTGGGCGGTTCAGTTTCCTCACACATTGCATGTGGCTAAAAATTTAACTCCCTCGGTTGGAAATGGCTTAGAGCAAAAGAGTAGCGTAGTTGAGTGCGCTTGAAACTCCGGGCTTTTAAAGTCTCCGGGTGACCTTCGTCAATATGGGAAGATATCCTTCGTGCTCTGAATGTTAAGAGTGGTGGTTTTGGAGAAGAAAGGGTCAGAAAACTGAAGGGGGCGCTGCTGGTTCCTTCGTTGCTGGTTCGTAAACCAGGAAGAAGCCCTAGACACAATCTTCTCGGACAAATTCGAAGCCGGTGGACGCTGGGAATGATGAGGCTGGGAAACGACCTGAAGCAACTCCGGTGCCAGAAGTTCATTGTGAAGGGGTTGAACCGTCGGGACCTCATCCGGCAAATTGGGCCTCAGGCTGAGGACCCTATCGACAAAGCCTCCGCGGTCTTGCGGGTAAGAAGGCTAAGAAGCCGAGGCAGCCGAAACCGGAAAGGCCGGCGCGTGAGTCGGGTCCAACACTTCAGATCAGCTTTCTACAGACATCCCATCCGATGCGGGACATTTCTTTCGAAACCAAGACGACAATGGCTGCTGGTGGGACGAGGCTGCCTATCGGTCACACGAGCGTTCCGTACTCGCTTGTGCCAAGCAGCGACAGACAGGGCTGAAGCTTTATCAGCCATCGTCGCAAGAAGGTTGTGAGAGCCTGGGGACGCGGGAACACTGTTTTTGTACGCCTCAAAAGTACCTTGTGATAATCTACCCACTGCGGAACAACGGTCACCAAAGCTGGCCCATGGGAGAAATAGGTCTCACAATTGACGCATATTGTCGGGCGGGTCGCACAGAGTACGTGAATCGCGGATAAGGCAACGAGTACAGAGCAGTCGACGCGCAGACGAGCAGTAAAGCAGCCCGCGTCGCAGGTGGTACAAACCGAAGAAGCCCGTGAGGCAGGGAGTGGAGACGAGGTGATGCAAGACGAAGGGGAAGCGCGAAGCGACCAGCCCGGACGGACCAACAAGACGCAAGACCAGGCGACCAAGAAAAGGAGGGGGACGCGACCCAGAGACCTGGGCTAAGTAGCCTGGAACTAGTGTGATGGACCTTTCTTCGGAGGGGCTCACGGACTCAAAGATCGACTTATACGCACAGAGTACGTGAAAGAAGAGTTTGCTGTCGAGAGGGGGCCGTCCGGAGCTTAGCTTCGACGAAGGCTAAAACGGGGAGAAGCACTGCACTGTAATGACTGCAGCTACAAAGAAGTTGGTGTCATCCGACAAGCCTCACACCCAAGTCCCGCATATCTTTTTACATTTCCGTGTCACAACCTTTTTGCCACCTTCCGTTGGTACAAGGAGCCTCCCAAAAGAAATGGCGACACTGCCCAACTCCTCAGAAGTCCTGCGATGTGCGATTAGGATGCCTCCAACAAAGCGGGGGTCTTCTTTTTCGAGTGCTTGTGCGCGCTGTTCTATGATCGGCAAGAGCGTTGAGTATGGTTAAAGGTAACACAGTGAAGTCCCCCGACGGGTAATCTCAGGGCCGCCGCGCGTGACAAAGCCGGTAAGAAGCGGCCGCCGGCTTAGCCTGTGACACCTTTTTGTAAGTAGTTGGAATAGTGTTTTGACCATTGTGCTTTTATTTCCCTTCACTGGGATGGCTGCCGTGACGAACCTAGCTTCTTCGTATCACATGCGGAGAGAGAGAGAGAGAGAGTGGAGAGAACGACAGTGAGGGTTTGGAGGAGGACGCGGCGTGCGTCGGGGCCCGTGAGGAAGCACCGGCCACCTTGCTAGATAAAACCTGCCTTGGAAGAGGCTCGCGGGGGTAGGCACCCCTGCGGAGGCCCGCTTCCGTGTGCCTCCACGCGGAAGGAACACTAGGCGGAAAGAGTAGTAGTGCTGGCACCTTTTCTGTTAAGTTGTTCCCAAGTAGCTCGCCGGGAAAGGGCACTCCAGTGAAACTCGGTATGCTACAGTTTCAGGTTTGGGTTTTGGGCATTGCCTCGTGTGAGACCTATTTCTCCCATGGGCCAGCTTTGGTGACCGTTGTTCCGCATGGGTACATTATGACAAGGTACTTTTGAGGTGTACTCGTAAACAGTGTTCCCCCGTCCCCAGGTTCTCACAACCTTCTTGCGACGATGGCTGATAAAACTTCAGCCCGAGCGAGATCTGCAGCTGGACAGTGCATTGCGAACCATTGCGCGCCGGTACGCATCGGCGTGTATGAATGAGTGAAGGTAAATTTCCCTTTTATCCCACTTCAAACAAATCTTTGCGCCCTTGTATATCCCAAACTGGGAAATAAGGGCACAAAATTTGTTGGGCGACAATTTCATTGGACTTTTTGCCAGGGAAATGCAATTTCTCACCAGAGTTCAAGTTCGCTTAGGGATCCGGGGTTTTATAGTATTATATATTTTTTGCCAGAAGTTCACATTTCAGATTTTTGCCAGTTTTCCTTTTCCCGCAGATTTCCCAGATTTTGGCAACGGCTACCGCAAAGGAAGCATCTGTTCCGCAATGACTGTTCGCCTTCGAATTTTAAACCAATCAACACTCCGTGACAGGTAAAGAATGGGGGTCAGGGAAAAGCGGGATGGGGCTGAAATGGGCTACTGTTGTTTTGTTGTGCGAGTGCTTTTGTCCGATCTTGAGGATGGAGATGATGCTGCACGCTGCTAAAGCGGAACACTCTGACGTGCCAATCAGTTTGATTCATCCGTGCCACTATGCCATGAAGTTTTAGATCTGAAGCGACCCCTACCATAGGCTTTGTTGAGCACACTCGACGTTCATGCTTTGGGCAACTCTTGGCAGGTGGTTCCTCGCCACTAGCCGAAAACACTTTATCTCACGACATTGTATGTGGCTAACCGCAGTGGAAACGAGCCAAGAGGAAGCAAACCTTTCGAGTTCTGCGTGATCAAAGTTCTGATGATCTATAACCGTCGGACCATGTTAGGGCAGACTAGAGAAAGACAAAGCACTTGCAATCTTTGGTGGCAGGAAACCTGTGACAACCAGCACTTGGACGCAGAATTTGGACCAAAACTTGGTTCCAAATTTTGGATCCAAACAAATTCGTGCCGGTACTGGGAAATAAGGGCACAACTTTGTTTTGAGTGTGATCTAAGGGGATTACACCTCTGTAGGTGCCCCCCCGGGTTAAACCACGATTTTGGGGTCGGGACCACGGTTTTACACACATTCGGATAGAGAAAAAGCGTACCTCGACACTGTCACGCTCGAGGACGTTGCAGAGGGACGAGAGGCAGGTGTACGCTGTCTCCGCGGGGAGGGCGGCGAGGCGCTCGAACCAGACCGGGAGCACGTGCCGGATGACGATCGAGAGCAGCTGCGCGTCCAGCAGCGGCACCGGGCCCGCGTCGGTCGCCGCTGACTCGACCTGCTCGTCGTCCGTCGAGCGGCGCACGCCGCACTCGCCGACAGACTTCCGGCTGCTCGACCCCCCGAGGAGCAGCACGACGATTTCATGCATATTCTCCATGACAGCAGCCGCAACGCCGTCGGGCTGGTGGGGCAGACAGCCGATGCAGCTCAGCGCGATGAGTCGGAACCGCGGACTCAGCGACGCCTGCTGCGCGAGGCTCGGGCTGCGGGCGACTGGTAGTGAGTCGCCGGCCCCGAGAGATCCGCTCGTGCGCTTCAACGCGGGGTCGGTCGGGATGGAGTTCAGCAGGAACTTCTTCAGCGAGCTCCCGAAGGTGCATGGCTTCGGGCCGCCGCCCATGCAGAACTCCAGCAGCCGCGCGCTCGCCTCCGCCATCGGCGTGTGCAGGCAGTTGAACAGCGCGTCGTACAGCCCGTGCTCGGCCAGCGCTGCGCAGACATCGAACAACTCCTCGTGGAACGCAGTTTGCGACAGGGTGAACAGCTCGAAGAGGAACGCGAACGCTGTTTTTTTGCGCTCGTCGGCCGCCTTCGACTCGGGCTGGCTGACCACTGGGCCGTCCGCTGGGCCTTCCGCCGCCGTGCCGAGGGCGGCGAGGAGGTCCTTGACGAACTGGGCATCCTTCGAGATGCTGCGGGCGAGGAACGCCGCGTTCTTGCGGAGGATGTCCTTGAGCTGGATGGCCATGCCCTCCCACGCGCCGGTCCCGACGGTGACGAATTCGAGCGCCGCGGCGGCCGGTGCGCCGGTGGTGGTCTCGGCGGCGACGATGCGCTCGATCCAATACGCGCACCGCGCGCTCTGGTGGATTTTGGGCTCGATGGCCGGATCGGTGAAGTGGCCCGCCGACTTGCGCTTCTGCTCGCCACCGGCTTCGAACGATTCGCAGTGCGTGAACGGCATCCCCTCCCGCGTCCAGGGCGGCGTTAAATTGGACAGCACGCGCTCGTCGGGGCTCAGGCTGTTGGTGAGGACCTTCGGCTTCGGGACGACCGGCTTCCCCTTCCCGACGGCGGCGCCGCCGAGCTTCTCGCTCCACGCCGCGTAGTCCTCGATCATCAGGTAGTGCAGCCACAGCTTCGGGTCCTCCGTCACGCGCTGCAGGATCTTCCTGCTGCCGATCTTGATGATGTGTCGCACCGCGACGTGCACTTGCAGGATGACGGCGTGTACCTCCGGGTTCGACACCTGGCATGGGGGGGAAGATTTTGGTTGATGTTTAGGCAGGACACTGCGTCGCATGCATCTTTGATGCCGGCATCAAAGTCTTCTTCGAAAGAAAATGCTACATAGAAAAACGAAAAACACAACGGAACCTTGGACAACGGAAGGCGGTGTACATGATGTCCCCTAGCCTGGTCAAACAGGACTTTGCCACGCGGACGGAGCGACGCGGAGAACTGACATTCTGCTTTATAAAAAGAAAGTTCGCATGAGGATCCGGGAGTTTACGGTTTCCGGGTGACCATCGTCGACAGGGTTCCTCGAGCATCAGGTAGTACAGCCACAGCTTCGGATCCTCCGTCACGCGCTGCAGGATCTTCCGGTTGCTGATCATGATGAAGTGCCGCACCGCGACGTGCACCTGCAGTGCACCTCCGGGTTCGACACCTGGCATGGGGGGGAAGATTTTGGTTGATGTTTAGACAGGACACTGCCTCGCATGCATCTTTGATGCCAGCATCAAAGTCTTCTTCGAAGAATATGCTACATAGTAGTAGTAGTAGTAGTAGTAGTAGTAGTAGTAGTAGTAGTAGTAGTAGTAGTAGTAGTAGTAGTAGTAGTAGTAGTAGTAGTAGTAGTAGTAGTAGTAGTAGTAGTAGTAGTAGTAGTAGTAGTAGTAGTAGTAGTAGTAGTAGTAGTAGTAGTAGTAGTAGTAGTAGTAGTAGTAGTAGTAGTAGTAGTAGTAGTAGTAGTAGTAGTAGTAGTAGTAGTAGTAGTAGTAGTAGTAGTAGTAGTAGTAGTAGTAGTAGTAGTAGTAGTAGTAGTAGTAGTAGTAGTAGTAGTAGTAGTAGTAGTAGTAGTAGTAGTAGTAGTAGTAGTAGTAGTAGTAGTAGTAGTAGTAGTAGTAGTAGTAGTAGTAGTAGTAGTAGTAGTAGTAGTAGTAGTAGTAGTAGTAGTAGTAGTAGTAGTAGTAGTAGTAGTAGGAATTGGAGCTGGCGTCTTCTGGCCTCTCGCACTGGCTTGGCTTCCTGGGGCTTGTGCTGACCCCTTCCTCCGGTCGGCTCGTGCAACTCCATCTGAAAACAAAGGGTGAAACCAAAGCGGATACTTACAAACAAACGAAGGGGAAGAACACCGACCATGAGGCAAGCTATGATCGCCGCTGGGACGACGTCACGCGGGGGATGGAGGGTGGGAAAAAGAATCGGGAAGGTGTGACTGACATTCTTTGATCCTGTTGGTTCAGGCTTGTTCAGGAGTGCTACCATTTACCGGGATATTACTAGTCGTCGAAGCCAGCCCCACCCCGAATTCTTCTGGTGTCGATTCGAGGTGGTCGTGCTCGTCTAGCCATGCGTCTTGCTCCAGTTCCCTCAGTAAACTGCAAGAATTGGAGCTGGCGTCTTCTGGCCTCTCGCACTGGCTTGGCTTCCTGGGGCTTGTGCTGACCCCTTCCTCCGGTCGGCTCGTGCAACTCCATCTGAAAACAAAGGGTGAAACCAAAGCGGATACTTACAAACAAACGAAGGGGAAGAACACCGACCATGAGGCAAGCTATGATCGCCGCTGGGACGACGTCACGCCACCAGCCCCCTCGCGAGTAAAGAATGCCCTCACCGCAAGTAAAAGTCGCTGTCGATCCTCTTCCGAGGCGTCAGCGGCAAGGGCAACTCTCGAAGGGACATCGGCCGGGTTTTCCTTCGTGCTGATCCACGAGATGGACCAGGAACATTTCAAATCGCGTAGTCGGGTCAACGCGTGCACAACTGCGTCATTCAACGCCTTGTTGAGCATGCAGTTTTTCTTCCGCGCCACCCCGACCACGGTCGTATTGTCGACATGGATGTCGACCGCGCTCCCTACCACTGACGGGGGTAGCGCATCTACGGCTCTCTTCAGAGCCAGTGCTTCAAGCGTGTTTATGTGGTGCCGAGTCTCCTGCTCGGTCCACGCGCCACCCAACACAGTCAGTTCTGCTGTCTGCCGGTCAACCAGGACAGCACCCCACCCCAGCAAGGAAGCGTCCACGTAGACCGCGTACGGGCGGTTCGTGGACGGACGCGTGAACTTTCTGTTCACATCGACAGAATCGATCCATGATCGCAAATCCCTCCGTATGGAGGCCGGCACACGCACAGTCTCTGACTGCGTGCGGGTTCCCTTGTTGAGGCTGTTCGTTATCCGTCGCAAGAACTTGACGGCGAACCAGAACGAGCCGGGGAACGCGTTCACGACTGAGCTCGCATGGAGCAGACGACCGCCGAGCGATTCTAAATCGCCGGCGGTGGGGCTAGAGAGATCGACGGCCCGGATCTTTTCGATCAGGCGAGCCGCCGGAGAGACGGTCTTCCGACCGTGGTCAAAACTGACCCCTATAAAATCATAGCCCAAGGAAGCGTCGTTGCTATCCTCGGGCTTCCAAGAAGCGTGGACCCGTGCGGCCAGCCGATCAAGCTTCTCGGTCTGGCAGAGCACTGCGGCACGGGATCCACAAATACGAATATTATCCACCCAGGCATGGACTGTTACCCCGTCGGCCGTGAATTCAGGCCCAACGAAGTCCGGGTGGCTTGCTAACACAGCTGTTAGCGTGTGCATCAGCTCTGGTGCACACGAGTGTCCCATCGGCAGCCTATTTAGGACGTAGGCATTGCCATCTTCATCGAGAAAACCGAAGTTCTTTCGAGCCTCCTCAGGGACTTTTACTTGATAAAAGCCACAACGCAAATCACGCGTTGTGGCGCACTCGGACTCTACGACATCGAGGTACTCCGAGACATGGCCCAATGGTACCTGAGCCACGTAGCCTTGGCGGCTTAGCACATCGTTAGCCTCCTGCGTCCACAGAATGAACCGTTGACGCAGGCGGCCCGCCTTGTCCTCCACGACCGTAAAAGGCACGTTGCGGAAAGTGCCCGGCGTGTCGGAAGGCGACGCAATGCCAAGCCTCACGAGCTCGGAAGCGTGGGAGCACCTGAGGTGACTCCTCCTCTGCTGGCCCCCGGACGAGTCTCCTTCTTGATCGTCACGAACGGGGAAAAACGTGGCATTGCAGACCGAGTCAAATCTCGCGCGTACGTCAGGTTTCATCCTGAGCCGGAGCGCCGCCGTGTCCATGGCCGGCACCGCCGCCACGTGGAGAGGTGCCTCCTTTTCCGCCTGCGACTGTGGAAGACGCGTGTTGTGCGCGCGTCTGGTAAAGCCGTGGACCCGACGGCCCACAACGTCGCTCAGCGGAGCCAGATAATCCCCTACGTGCGGCGGCAATGCAGTAAACTCAGTGCCGGGCATGGCTGACGGAGCGGGTAACTCTTCGGCAGGCAGCAGATCAGCAACCTTGAACTCCGGAACGCTCTGAAGCGCGGAAGCCATGGGGGAAAACCCCCCTGGAGAAACTCCCGAGATGTGGTGCACAGGCGCCGCTGCACCGGAGCTTTCAGGCCCACCTGGTGTAGCTGTTCCCCCTACAACGCCAGGTTGAGGAAGAGACCGCGAAAACGCGGTACCAACTGGTGGTAACCACCCTGGAGGTGCAGAACCACCCATGAAAAACGGTCCTTGCGGAGAACCCCAAGGATACAGAAATGGAACAATGGTTTGATTCAAACCAGACGGAGCGAATCCTGTAAAACATGACGGGTCAAACCCGCTAACCGCCCCGGGAGCCATCCCAAGGGCAGGTTCCCATTCACCTGTCGCGAAACATGTCGCCTCCCCAAAAACCTCAACCGGACCGGGTCGTAGCGCGCCGCCTGAGCACGCCACGTCGTGTCCCACCAGGGAACCTTCTACCGGACCGAGTCGCTGCGCATCAGGGCATGTGCTGCCCAACCCGACACCGCCGCCGTGGCCGATGTCATGCGCTGCGTAACCGCAAGTCGTCGCGCCTGCGGGGTCACGCGCTGCGTCACTCTGCGGGTCTGAAGCCGCACCGAGTCGCTGCGCAGGGGGTTCCCCTGCAATCGGGGAAGAATGGGATTCACGGGAGTCAGGCGACCGGGCGGTGCCCGGATGGTGTCCAACGAGAGACACTCCCGCAAAGTTGATTGAATGTGGGGGATTGCCGATTGATTGGGGGGGAAGCTGCAGCGTGTCGTCTCCCGACGCATCTCCCCTCGGGGCGGTGCACCGAGCGGGCAAGAGGGGCACCAGCCGGGCACACCGCGCCTGCACCGGGGCGGCTTGGGGGTCGTGGTAGCGGACGTGGGAGCGGGGCAACGGGCCGTCGGATGACTGGGGAGGTGAGACGGTAGTCGGCGGCATCGACTGGCGCTGATCGCGCTTGCGCCGGCGTCGGACCGCGGGGGGAATGCGCCTCTTCCGTCCGCGAACACCGCCTCCGGTACCAGAGGAACATCCGCCGTCGAATCCCCGGCGTTCTAGCCACAGCTTGGCCACCGCTCTGTCCAGGGGGTCCTCGCTCTCCAGCTGCATGTGCATCCGGAACTCTTCGCGCGAGAACCCCCCCTGCGCACACAAGAACTCTATGCGCAGCTCGCGCAGCAGCAACTCCCCAAGCGCCTTGAACTGCGGCCGACTGCGCCACCCTTCGAGCGACTCGGCGGCATACAGCCACTCTCTCAGGGGCGCAAACCTGCTCTCCAACGAGCACGCACAACCAGGTCCGAACTGATGACCCGGCAGAACGTACTCCACCTGCAGATCACGCGCCACATCGGCCGCGCGCTGGCCACACCCCAAATCGCGCCACGCAGCGCCCGTCTTCAGGTCCCTCATCTCGACATGAGCGACAAAAGGAGAAAGAGGTGTGAAAACGGGTTTTTGCCTGGAGGCTCGTCGGGGCTACTCGTGTGTTGTGTGGGGTGCTTTCTGCTTTGCGGAAAAAGGAACTAAGTAGGAAGAAGGGAGGTGTGTTGCAGGTTTCTTCGCGTTGGGGGTGTCCGTATGCCTTACAAAAAAGAGGAAAGTAAGGCCCCTCGCGGGTTTCTACGGCCGGTTGTGTGCTTACAGAAAAAGAGGTAAGCAAAAAAGAATCGGGAAGGTGTGACTGACATTCTTTGATCCTGTTGGTTCAGGCTTGTTCAGGAGTGCTACCATTTACCGGGATATTACTAGTCGTCGAAGCCAGCCCCACCCCGAATTCTTCTGGTGTCGATTCGAGGTGGTCGTGCTCGTCTAGCCATGCGTCTTGCTCCAGTTCCCTCAGTAAACTGCAATAGTAGTAGTAGTAGTAGTAGTAGTAGTAGTAGTAGTAGTAGTAGTAGTAGTAGTAGTAGTAGTAGTAGTAGTAGTAGTAGTAGTAGTAGTAGTAGTAGTAGTAGTAGTAGTAGTAGTAGTAGTAGTAGTAGTAGTAGTAGTAGTAGTAGTAGTAGTAGTAGTAGTAGTAGTAGTAGTAGTAGTAGTAGTAGTAGTAGTAGTAGTAGTAGTAGTAGTAGTAGTAGTAGTAGTAGTAGTAGTAGTAGTAGTAGTAGTAGTAGTAGTAGTAGTAGTAGTAGTAGTAGTAGTAGTAGTAGTAGTAGTAGTATGTGTCGTCTGCCGAAGCAGCCGGAGACAGCAGGCGCAGGGGGCAGGTCTTGCTTTACAATTTTCTTCTTCATGGAGACCCGCCCCCGGCAATCCCGACTTTCCAATCACTGTCGAGAAAGGTTTGTGCCCTATAGTGATGAGGTCGTTGACCAGGCCCCCACGAAGCCTTATACACAACACGGCTACAACACGAGGATGCAGCCCTGCTTAGGTGTGCACTCAGCCATCACAGGGCCTCAGATCTCGCCACTTGACCTGACACAGCTGCCACCCAGAAGGCCGCAGCAGTAACCTTCGCAATGAAGGCACGCGCGGCTGAGTGTATGTAGGCGATCCATACAACGGCTGCATCAGACGCAGCTTGATCCGAGAGCTCGCTAGGGGAGGTGACGCTGCTCACCTGCCAGTTTCACAACTGACTGCTGCCCCGTGAAATGCTACATAGAAAAACGAAAAACACAACGGAACCTTGGACAACGGAAGGCGGTGTACATGATGTCCCCTAGCCTGGTCAAACAGGACTTTGCCACGCGGACCGAGCGACGCGGAAAACTGACATTCTGGTTTATAAAAAGAAAGTTCGCATGAGGATCCGGGAGTTTACGGTTTCCGGGTGACCATCGTCGACAGGGTTCCTCAAGCATCAGGTAGTACAGCCACAGCTTCGGATCCTCCGTCACGCGCTGCAGGATCTTCCTGCTGCCGATCATGATGAAGTGCCGCACCGCGACGTGCACCTGCAGTGCACCTCCGGGTTCGACACCTGGCATGGAGGGGAAGATTTTGGTTTGATGGCTGGACAGGGAGGTTAGCATCAAGTCTTCTTCTTAGAGTACGTGCGCTCGGCTCAGGCCGGCGCGTGGCGAGACTGGAGGCAGCAGTTAAAGTTCGGGGAACAGCAAAGTTCGGGCGAAGCTAAGTTCGGGCAATGCTAAGTTCTGGTGAAGCAAAGTTCTGGTGAAGCTAAGTTCGGGCGAAGCTAAGTTCGGGTGAAGCAAAGTTCTGGTGAAGCTAAGTTCGGGCGGAGCAAAGTTCTGGTGAAGCAAGGTTCGGGCGAAGCAAAGTTCGGGTGAAGCTAAGTTCGGGCGAAACAAAGTCCGGGCGAAGCTAAGTTCTGGGTGAAGCAAAGTTCTGGTGAAGCTAAGTTCGGGCGAAGCAAAGTTCTGGGTGAAGCAAAGTTCGGGTGAAGCAAAGTTCGGGCGAAGCTAAATTCTGGGTGAAGCAAAGTTCGGGCGAAGCTAAGTTCGGGCGAAACAAAGTCCGGGCGAAGCTAAATTCTGGGTGAAGCAAAGTTCGGGCGAAGCTAAGTTCGGGTTCTGGTGGCAAGTTCGGCGCCAGTACCCGGGGGGGCCCACGACTCCGTTTCCCGTGGTGACCCAAATACCGCGAGATACTGAGAACCTCCGCAAAAACGCAATTTTCGGGCACATTTGACCCCGAAACGCAACAAAACCTCGAAAACAATCTTCGACCTGAAAAGTGTAATGAGCGGGGTTCGAACCCGGGCCGACCGGCCTGAAGGCCGTCACCCGCTCACTCTGCCACCCGCATACCTTTCGGAAGGGTAAAAAAAAGCTTGCTCCACACTATTCTCTAGTCCAAAAACTATACACTTTCGCAACATTAAAAGCCGGGTTGGCTCGAATAGAGGCTATTCACATTGCATGTTCATAGGACCTCCAGTCTCGAAAAATGTTGAATAGAAAACATGGATGGCGACAGGATCGGATTTGGGCCCGGTGCGTGAACGGCATCCCCTCCCGCGTCCAGGGCGGCGTTAGATTGGACAGCGCTCGTCGGGGCTCAGGCTGTTGGTGAGGACCTTCGGCTTCGGGACGAGCGGCTTCCCCACACCACTCTAGAAAACAAAGCGTAGGTTTGCTTTAGCATTTTACTTGTTAGTTGTCGACAACCTTTTGCATTGAGGTGTCATTCAGATGTAACACGTCAAATTGCGTTGCGCCAAAACTTGCCATGACACCTACGATCAAAGTAAGTTTGTTTGTACGTGCCGGGGGAGGATCAGCCTGTTAGTGATTGGTAGTGAGTGAATATGATTGTTGGGCTAATCTCCCAAACACGCTGCCAGCGTTCTCTTTCGCGTTTTCAAAGCAGTGTTACTGCAAAAAAGAGAGGGGGCAGGTGATGTTCGAATTAGACGGAATACAGACCTTCGGATCGGCGATGCCGCAGTGGTGCACGAGCGCGAGAAGTTTGTGGATGATGTCGTGCTTAGTGACCCACCCTATCGTGACGAATACGGGGAGATGCTGGAGGGCGTCGATCAGCTTCCCCATGGAGGCGGGACCCACCTGCTTCGGGAAATCCGGGTGCTTTTCATGCACAGCGACGCAGATGGCGTGGTGTACCCGTTGACAGTGCGCCGGGTGATCGAACGTAAGCGCCTTCTCGACGTTGTCCGGCCTGCTCCAATATGTTACGCCGCAACCGTCGACTTCGTACTGAACGTCGGCGAACAGCGGCTCGTTGATAATGTACTGATGCGAGTCCGAAATGACCTTCAAAAACGGCTTCGGTTTCGACGTCTGCTTTTGGCGTTATTTGTGGATGAGAAGGTCGGTATTTTAGAGAGTCTCCGGTTGACCGTATACTATAGAGGCTTGGGAAGGGAGGGGGGCTGAGAGGGCTGAGAAAAGTGAAGGGTGTAAGTTCACTTGAGGTGCGGGATTCTTAAGTCTCCGGGTGACCTGCTCAGTTGGATTCTTATCGGAAAGTGCGAGATCGTTTTCAGCGTCCCAGGACGGTATTTCTGCCCTCTGCGAGCTTCTTTCACCCGGTTTGCGAAGAACTCGAAATGAGTTCAAAAATTTTGCACTCGGTAGTGAACAAAAAATTTCTCCGCCGTTTTTTTTTAGCCCATGGTCCAGAGGTTACCACACCCACACAGGGGTTTGAGGGTCGGTGGTTCGATTCCCGCCGGAAATCGTTTTTTTGGGTTCTTGAAACAGCCCCAAACCGACCTTTTGTCCATCTGCACGCCAGATTTTAGTCCCTACGCGAGCTGATTGCTTGGCAAGTTGCCCATAATCGCCAGGTATAGCTCTTTCCATCCCGCCAGACTCTGCCAGGATGCAAAGTATGATACAATAAACAATTCGAATCACAACCGTGGCACAAAATTAAAAACTTTCTACCCTTAACTAAGAACATTGATGAAAAGGAATGTAAACAACGAGCCATACAGTGCTGATGATGCCGAAGCCTTGCTCGACCCATGCTTTCGTCGAAGGACTGAAGTGGTAGACTTGAACCTCGGGCTCCATGTCGTCGTCATCGTCGTCTTCTTCGTCGTCGGAGAACGTGCCGGCGAACCCGCGCGGCTTCGTTGACTCCATTTGGCGGGCTGAAACCCCACCCCCCGGCACCCCCACCCCAGCTGCCGTCCCGCGTCGTCCGTCCTGATTGCGCTTTGCTGCTCCCTTACCTCCGACGGCCCTTTAGTGCTGGTCTTTCTGTGTTCGTGTTGCCTACCCCTCCACCCGTACTGCCCGCCACCTCGCCGGGGAGGGGGAGCGCCTGGTGCTTAGACGGTTTCGAGTGTCAAGACTGCTTCCCTACCCCCAACGACCCCCTTCGGTGAGTGGTCGTCGCCGTTCATGGTGTGCTCCAGCATCGGTTGGCGAGTGAAACTGTGCGGTCAATTTTGCGGATGTGCCACACCCTCAAATCCAGTGTGAAATCCAGGCACTCCATTGGGAACTGAGCTCAAGCCATAACAGCGCTCCTTCAGCCCCTGGTCCATCGGCCAAACCTAGGCTGATATTTGGCGCACTTTCTAGCAAACTCTTGGTATGGACAGCACCTGGTCCCAGACCGAGCGCGAACGCTAGACGGCACCTCACCGACAACTTTGCACGACCGGATGAGAGGGGTCATCAGACGAAACGTCCCGGTTACATCGGGCAACAACCACCGAAATCGAGGTGGACGAAAACACTGACACCCCTCTCACGCCGGAAGCATTTAAAAGGATGCAAAAAGACGACAACGAAGAAAAACGGGGAAGGCGTACACGAAATAAGGCGGACTACTGGGACCTTCTAGGTAACAGAGAAGCGCGCGCTTCCCCAACTGAAACGCGAGGAAGTCACCATCACGAACGCGGAAGAGAAGGCGAACATTCTCGTGAGACACCTCGCGACCGTCTGCAGGAAGTCGGAATGCAGCGTGGCAGGCCCGGAGTTGACTCAGGGAGCGAATCAGCCACGGAAGCCGTTACAGGGGGGGGCTAAATACAATTGTCTTGGAATACAATTGTGTCCTTTGAATACAATTGTCTTTTTATTTGGCCGGTTTCAGAGTCCGTCCAGCTGAATAGAATTGTGTTGGAACACTGTTGGTTTTGGTGCAGTTGCCTTGGAATACAATTGTGCACACGGTTTTTAATCGTGGACCCTCCACAACAGATCTGGACTCCGGTAGACTGGAGACCGGTGGTCACGTTTGTCAAGTTGTCAGTGACTGTTGTGAAACCTTTGTAGGCTATTACGAGTCACTGCGCAAGCAGTGACAGCGTACTAAGTAGCGTGATGACCCGGCAGGGACGTGGTTTGTCGTAAGTGGTCGGCGGTGGCGAAGGGCGACGCCCACTGCAGCCCAGTGCTTCTACTACTGCGGCCCGGCCGTAGAAGATTGCGCAAAATCAGTGGAGAAGTAGAGTGATTGGAAGGTGGCGCATTCGTCGGCGGAGCGTCTGTAGGTGGCGCTTTGGTGGGCGCCCTCGGACGAATCGGCTCGTGCAGCTTGGCCGGACTGTCTCCGTCTTGGCCGCGTGACAAGGCGACTTCTGTAGAAACAATTGTATTCCAACACAATTCTATTCAACAACTGTCAAGTTCTGCCGGGGCAGGGATTGGCGTGCGTGCTTTGGAATACAAATGTGCACAACTGTATTTAGCCCCCCCCTGTAACGGCACGTAGCTAAACGCGCAGTCCGAAGCCGATACGCCCATCACCTTGCAGCAGGTAGACAGAGCGATCGAGACGCTGAAGAAGAAGACGAGCTTGGACCCGGAAGGGCTTTGCCATCTGGCCTACAAATGCCTAGGCGGAGGGATGCGACTCCGCATATGAGACCTCTGCAACGCGAGTGTTCCCTCCCAGCGGCTACACAGGCACATGTGACGCCGCTCCCGAAGCCGGGCAAAGACCATTTGGTGCCATCGGGCGGCCGATTTCGCAAACGAGCATTGCCTCTAAGATAGTGGAGACCATTATCAAAGACCGCCCCACGTTCCCATCGATGGACTCCTCAGTCCGCGCACGGAGGTTTCCGGGGTAGAGAGGCACAGAGGAGCAGCTCTACACCGTGACAGCGGCAATCAACCTGAAAAAAGGCCAATTCACATGCTGCTCGGCTTAAAGAAACAGGTGGAGCGGGGCAACTCATTCGATGGGTGGTGTCCTTCCTGAAGGACCGGAACTCGATCGTCCGAGTAACGGCGAATACAGCGCCTCGGCGGTGTTCCTCAAGGGTCAGTACTGGATACTCTTCCTCCTGTACATCGACGACCTCGGAGACGACCTGGCGAAACTGAAGGACGCAACGGCCTCGCTCTTCGCCGATGCAGGCGCAGTAACGACGGGCAGAACGACGGCGGAGATGGCGAAAAACGTGCGCTGGGTAATACGGGCGATGGAAAATTGGTCGGTTCCCGGCAACCCGAGCGAACAAGTCGATCCGCGCAGACGCGTACAAAAGGAGAACGATGAAGCACGGTTGCACGGCCCTTCGGCTGATTGCACCACATAGCGATCACCACGAAAAGCAAGTGACCAGACTGAACGGAAGAGCGGTGCTCACCCTGCAAGAGATTGCGGAGGAGAGCATCGGAGAAGACTCCGACCGGTTGACAATCCCTGGTGACGAAACTCGAATGGTTGCAGTCCACGTTGCCGACACGTTCACAGATCTTTCGAGACCGGAGGTCCTATGAACATGCAATGTGCATAGCCTCTATTCGAGCCAACGCGGCTTTAATGCGGTTTGCGGATTGGGTTTTTTTTTTTCTTTTTTCAAGCTTTTCCCAGAATTTTTCAGAAAAAGTCTGCACGCACGCAGGACCAGAAACAAGAAAGAAACTCCGAGTGCCTTTGCATCATGGACTCTCATGCTGCGACCACCCTAGCAGCACGTCACACTCTCTCGAGTCTTCGCAAGGTTTGTAGGATGGATTGCTTCATTTCTGTTACCACTCGAAATGAAAATACTAAGGCCTTGCAGCAAGAAATGCAAAAGTCCCAGTTTGAACCTGGGGAATGGTAGTGGCACATACGGATTTCACGCGATTCGCAGGCGGGGCTGGTATTTACACTGATTTTGCAGGTGGGGCACACTGGATTTGCGGGTGTACCCACACCCGCCATTTCGACCACAGTTCACTTCCCCATCGGGTGCTGGAGCACACCGTGTAACTTCACTCAAGAAACGACGCTAATCCAACGGTGTACACGTCAAATGCCGTATTAAGGATACTGGGGTTGTGGGTGTGTGCATACATACACGAATACCTACTCCATCTGGCCTGCCAGCTATCTGAGGTGGTTGGTCTTGGGTCTCCGGATCCTTGAAGTATGTGTACTAACTACGCACCGAGAGACCCACCTCGGAGGACCCGGGGTCCGTCCCCTAGGCATGGTGGTCACCACAGCTGCTAGCGTCCTCGTGGATGTGTGTACACACCTCGTAGGTACGCATAACACTTCGATGTACATGCTACGCTGCTGCACAGTACGTAGGTACAGTATATCACTCATTCCACGAAAAAGTGTCACAGATTTCGGCTTTTTTCGGATTTCTGCCGAAGATTTCCATCTGCAGGTCCGAAAATGGTCGGTTTCGAGATTTTGAGGACACGTTTGAATCCGTTGAGGACAGGGCTTTCCGAATATTTGGTCGGATAAAATTTTTGACCGACCCCCCCCCCCGGAAATGGAGGTCGGCACCCGAAAAAATGGGGTCCTGGAGATCGGTTTTTTTTCTCTCTGCATCCAGGAGGGGGTCAGATTTTGATCGCTGGGCTAGCTGGCAGCTTGCCCATAATCGCGCATCCCAGAACTACTCGAAAACCAAAAGATTTCCCAAAAAGACCTCGAAAATAATTTCCAGACGGCTGCTTTTCACACCGAAAAATCGCAAAAAAAAAAAATCGGACCGGGGGAATCGAACCACGGCCTACAGGGGCCCAGGAGGGTGCGGTAACCGTTAGGCTATGCTGCCAAACCTCGGGGAAAAAAAAAAAAAAAAAAAAAGGGTTTTTTTTTTTTTTTTTCCATCAGGCACCTTCCTTTCCACCGGCCCAACGGACCGCGGGGTTCGGTTATCGGTTATCGGTTATCGGTACGGTGGATACCTGCCTCGGGTTAGTTCTTGAGAACAGGTGAGGTGGTTCCTTGTGCCTCCCCGTCGCCATCCTTGGCGCGTTGTTTGTTTTCGCGTTCGGTTTCGTTTTTCGTTGTTTTTACGGTCTCGCGTTGTGGCGGGGGGGCTCAGTGAGCTTTTTACTTTGCCCGTCCTCCCCTACTCCCGGAACTGAACAGAGGGGAAATGGAAATAAGAAGTGGAGAAAAGAGAGATCCGGTCTGCGCGGTGCTGTTTCGCGGCGGCAGTCCGATGCGGGCTTTTCCTGGCGCCAGCTCTGGACCAGGTGATTGTCTTGTTGGTTGGCTGCAAGTGCACTTGTTCGTTGTTTCATGCAGTTTTCAACCTGCATCCCGGTGACCGCTCGTGAGCTTGCTTCACCCTTACTTTGACCTTTCCTATGGTCAGGTGTGCATGCTGTCGGTGCACCGTGCATTCCTCCGACTCGGTCTGAGGGTTGCTGTTGCCAGGCTTGGCACCTGTGCGTTGCCGCAGTCTGTTGTCTGCGTTCGGTCTCTTCTTTTTTTTCCCTCCCGTTCTTTTCTTTCATAGGCATTGGCCGGTTAGCGGTCTAAGCTGCTGCTGTTGCTGCTGCTTGCGTCTGAGCGTCGATGTGGCGAGTCTTCGTCAAGCCCAGTCGTTCGAGCTTGTTGCGCTGCTTGTTGCGTCGAGGTCCAGCGCGTCGGCAAAGTTGGGTCCTCCTGCCTGCGGGGTTTCGTGAAAGGCGGGGGTTTGGGGGTCGGGCGGGTCCTCCAGGGCCAAAATTCGCTTTTAGCGCCTGCTCAGTTGGAATTCTTATCGGAAAGTGCGAGATCGTCATTTACTCGTTTCCAGTGTCCCAGGACGGTATTTCTGCCCTCTGGGAGCTTATTTCGCCCGGTTTGCGAAGAACTCAAAATGAGTCCAAAATTCTCACTCCGCAGTGAACAAAAGATTTCTCCGCCGGAACTGGTAGTCTGGACGGACGGTTCCGTGGCCGCACTCAAGACGAGACAGGCCCAGCACGAACTGCTGCACGGAACGACGGACCCGCTCGACAAAGTGACGAGATGGGGCGGGGCAGGCTTCGTGATCTAACGCGGCGGTAGTTGGAGGGACCAGACGCTGCTCAGGACACGGTCAAGCCGGCAGGCCGGGAAGTGGGCCACGAGCTATCGAGCGGAACAGGTAGCACTGCGGGCAGCGTTGAAACTAGTAGAAGCGAAGGCGTTTCACAGGACTAAACGCACGCAGGCTAATACCTGGTTCCTGACGGACTCCAGCTCACTGCTGACCGAGCTAAGGCGAGGCCCGCACAAGCAGAAAGAGCCAGCCAACATCGAAATCTGGCAGCTGCTCGAAAAGCTCGTGGCGAAGGGGCACACACCGATCCTGCAGTTTGTCTTCGGACACTGCGCCCTGGCCGGTAACGATGAAGCGGACGCACTGGCGAAAGGCGGTATCTCCGCAGCGCATGTGGAAAAACAACCACCAATGACGGTGGCAACGGCAAGGGCGCGCTACCGCGAGCACACCTAGGAAAGCGTGCATGCGTCAGCGATGAAGGCATCTCCGTACCGTCCCGGCGGACCGCTGCCGTCTGCGCAACTCGTTCGAGGACGCAAGGTGCCCAAAACAGCGCACCTCACGAGGCGTGCGGAGCGAGAAATCCGCCAGCTGAGGACAGGGCACCACGAGCTCCTTCACAACCGGTACCGCAAGGACTGGGAAGACCTCGCAGCCGAAGAAAGGCAGAGAGTCCGTCCGTGCGAGCTTTGCGACGCGACGCCCGTCTGCCCGATCACGCACCTGTTCCTCGAGTGCAAAGTCGGGTACGCCATGAGGGCGCCGATGTGGAGGCAGGTGTTCGAAGCCGACCCGAAGGTCCCGAGGGAGCTACCGGCGCCAGGGTCGAGGCACAAGATGCTCTGGCCCCTGCTTTTCGAGCACCCGGAGGCAGCGCTCGCGTACCTGCAGGACGCTGGGCTCGTGGCGAGGTACCAGATACTGGAGGACCCGCCCGACCCCCAAACCCCCGCCTTTCACGAAACGCCGCAGGCAGGAGGACCCAACTTTGCCGACGCGCTGGACCTCGACGCAACAAGCAGCGCTACAAGCTCGAACGACTGGGCTTGACGAAGACTCGCCACATCGACGCTCAGACGCAAGCAACAACAGCAGCAGCAGCTCAGACCGCTAACCGGCCAATGCCTATGAAAGAAAAGACTGGGAGGGAAAAAAAAGAAGAGACCGAACGCAGACAACAGACTGCGGCAACGAACACAGGCGCCAAGCCTGGCAACAGCAACCCTCAGACTGAGTCAGAGGAATGCACGGTGCACCGACAGCATGCACACCTGACCATAGGAAAGGTCAAGCAAGGGTGAAGCAAGTATACGAGCGGACACCAGGACGCAGATAGAAAACTGCAAGAAACAACGAAAAACATGTGCACTTGCAACCAACAAAACAATCTCCTGGACCAGAACCGGCGCCGGGAGGGCGAACTAAGACGCAAACGCCCACCGACCCCCAGGAAAAGCCCGCATCGGACTGCCGCCGCGAAACAGCACCGCGCAGACTACCCCGAATCTCTCTTTTCTCCACTTCTTATTTCCACTTCCCCTCTGTTCAGTTCCGGGAGTAGGGGAGGGCGGGCAAAGTAAAAAGCTCACTGAACCCCCCACCACAACGTGAGACCGTAAAAACAACGAAGAACGAAACCGAAGACGAAAACAAACAACGCGCCAAGGATGGCGACGGGGAGGCACAAGGAACCACCTCACCTGTTCTCAAGAACTAACTCGAGACAGGTATCCACCGTACCGATAACCGATAACCGATAACCGCCATTTTTTTAGCCCATGGTCCAGAGGTTACCACACCCACACAGGGGTTTGGGGGTCGGTGGTTCGATTCCCGCCGGAAATCGTTTTTTTGGGTTTTTGAAACAGCCCCAAAACCGACCTTTTGTCCATCTGCACGCCAGATTTTGGTCGCCACGCGAGCTGATTGCTTGCCCATAATCGCCAGGGATAGCTCTTTCCATCCCAAAAAAAATTTCCCAAAAATTCCAAAATTTTGACCCAAAACGGACTGCTTTTCAGACGGAAAATCTGTGACACTTTTTCGTGGAATGAGTGATATACATACCACCTACTGCTTGCAGAGAAGCAGGAAAATGTGTGAAAACGGGAGGCAAATGTTTCTTCAGAGGAAGAATGTGTGAAAACGGGGGGGAAATGTTTCTTCAGAGGAAGAATGTGTGGAAACGGGGGGGGGGTCGTTGTGTTATAGTTTAGCTTGAAGGGAATTGGAAAGGTTGAGAAACGGGGGGGGGAAAATCTTAGTTTCGTGTTCAGGCGCTACTTGCCTCTAAGTGTTTGATGCTAGCATCAAGTCTTCTTCGCGGAATGCAGAGTCTTTTTTTCTTTTTTGGGCAAATTATCTTATAGCCACCCGGTATTTTCAGTATTCCCTTATAGCCACGGAAAAAGAATTTTATTCCCTTATAGCCACGAACTGACGACAACCGCTTTTTTTTTCCCCTTATAGCCACCACGAAATAATTTTATTCCCTTATAGCCACGAAAAAAGAATTTTATTCCCTTATAGCCACGAAAAAAGAATTTTATTCCCTTATAGCCACGAAAAAAGAATTTTATTCCCTTATAGCCACGAAAAAAGAATTTTATTCCCTTATAGCCACGAAAAAAGAATTTTATTCCCTTATAGCCACGAAAAAAGATTTTTATTCCCTTATAGCCACGAAAAAAGAATTTTATTCCCTTATAGCCACGAAAAAAGAATTTTATTCCCTTATAGCCACGAAAAAAGAATTTTATTCCCTTATAGCCACGAAAAAAGAATTTTATTCCCTTATAGCCACGAAAAAAGAATTTTATTCCCTTATAGCCACGAAAAAGAATTTTATTCCCTTACAGCCACGAAAAAAGATTTTGATCCCGGAGAGGAGCCACCTTCTCCTGTTGGTTTTCATACATATGGGTGCACAACAAGTTCGCGACTCAAATTTCCGTGTTTGTAACAAAATCCAGCTCCAGGTTTAGACAAGAAGTGAGAATATAGTAAAAATGTCATGTGCAGACTGCTTACGAGTCATAAAGGATTTACCCTTTGAATCCGACAACATCAGGGCAAAGATCCTGGGATTTGCCCTGATCCGCGACGTCCACTCAGCGGTAGAGGCACTTTCCGATTCACCAGCCGTACTTTTGTCCGCTCTTATACGTGCAGCGCAATCTTCGGAAGAAGTACCGCCACCAGACTCGCCCGCTATGCCAGCCTCCGAGTCAGAAGCTGCTCCACTAGTTTCGTCAGATGTCGATGACGGTGACGTTGACGCTGCCTCACTAGTTTCGTCAGATAACGGTGATGATGACGCACTCCTGTCAGTTGGGGCTGTCTTCGAAGACATGGAGGCGTTTTGCGACGCAGTGCTGAGAACAACGTTTTCAGCTTCTCGGACGTGCGTTCGAAAGCGCAGCGACGCACATAGGACACTTTTTAAGTGCTCCGCAAAGGCCGATAACGGGAGCGCATGTGGGTTTTCGTGCAACGCGCATGTGCGGGGAGCAGAGGTGCGAGTCTAAATCCCTCTTACCAAAAAGACACAAGGTTTTGACCCTGCATGATAACCCTGTGTCGTCGATACGTTATGGGGCTTACTGCCTGATTTCCTCTCCTAAAATCCCGGAATTTCAAGCGAACTTTAACTCTAAAATCGATCCTTTGCAGTTTATCCAAGTTTCTCTTTCAACCTGTCAAGAGCCCTCACCATTTCTCTGTATGCAATATTCGGTCTCCTCTTTCTTTTTAGCCAAGAGCCAATCGAGCAAACCGCCTGGGACCGTGTATCTGCTCCATGAAGACGAAACCCATTTTTCCCTCATCCAAGGCTCACCTTCTGTAGCCCTCTTGAAGAGGATACCCCTGTCGTCGATACGTCGTAAGGCTTGCTGCCTGATTTCCTATCATAAAATTGATCCTTTGCATTTTATCCAAGTTTCTCTTCCAACCTTTCACGAGTCCTCACCATTTCTCTGCATGAAAATGTTTGGCCTCCTCTTTCTTTTTGCTGCGACTCTTCTACGAACCAATCAACACGGCAAACACGCAATGAGGTGAACTGGCCGCGAGTTCTCTCATCAACCTGATCAAGCTACGACTTCAATTTGCAGACTGGATGTGCTTGCCGCGACTCTACGAACCAATAAACACGGCAAACACGCAATGAGGTGGACTGAGCGATATCTCTCAACAGCCCGATTATGCTACAACTTCAACATACAGACTGGAGGGAGGGAGAGGGAGGGGATGCAAAATACAGATCAGACTGAAATAGAAGGAACACACTTATCCGGTTCTTGACCTACTATGCCGTGTTATAAAAACTGTCGAGGGGCCCCTCCACAGGTTCTCGCATGTCTCGCTTGATTCGTTCGCCTCCGTAACACTATCCGGTAGTAGGCTTTGCAATTTTGCTCTTGCTAGATCATGGCTGAATGGTGGGTGGCGGAGTACCGTGGTTGACTGGTCTGGTTCGGTGGTCCAGGCTGGTCAGGGAATACAATTCTGTTTTCGTGGCGAAAAGGGAATAAAAATCTTTTTTCGTGGCAAAAAGGGAATAAAAATCTTTTTTCGTGGCTATAAGGGAATAAAATTCTTTTTTCGTGGCTATAAGGGAATAATAAGCATTTATTCGGCAAGATAATTTCCGTTTATTTTGCCGAGGTGTCGGTTTTAGTCCCGAGGGAGGCCCGAGGGGGGGTTTGCAACCCCGAGCCACGAGCGGAAGACGTTGAGCATATTGCTTTGGGGAGCCACAATTAACATTTTGGTAGACATTTTCCACGAAAACCGACCCCCCCCCCCCCCAATTTCTGAGATTTTCGGAGTCGATTCCTGCTCTTCGCTTTTTTTCGCAAAATCCGACGGTTCGATTCCTGCTCCTGGCATTTTTTTCGCAAAAATCCCGCAGTTCGATTCCTGCTCCGAGCATTTTTTCCCATTTTAGTCAGGTGGATGCACAAGCGTGTTCTGGCCGAGATCACGCGTGTGCACCTCTCAGAGTAACAGAACTTTGACGTCTCCGTCCAAATTGTGGCTGCACACGCGTGTTCTTTCCGAGAACACGCTTGTGCCGCCGGGTGAGAACTGGTTACACAAGCGTATTCTGGCCGGTCCGCTCGCAATTTTGCTGGATGGTGAGCATGCCAGAGACGCGGGTTCAATCCCGGCAGCTGGACGTTTTTTCCATTTTAGTCAGGTGGATGCACAAGCGTGTTCTGACCGGGATCACGCGTGTGCACCTCTCAGAGTAACAGAACTTTGACGTCTCCGTCCAAATTGTGGCTGCAAACGCGTGTTCTTGCCGAGAACACGCTTGTGCCGCCGGGTGCGAACTGGTTGCACAAGCGTATTCTGCAACTTTGTTGGATGCAATTTGGTGCCGTAGACGCGGGTTCAATCCCGGCAGCTGGACGTTTTTCCATTTTAGTCAGGTGGATGCACAAGCGTGTTCTGGCTGAGATCACGCGTGTGCACCTCGCAAAGTGACAGAACTTTGACGTCTCCGTCCAAATTGGGGCTGCACAAGCGTGTTCTTTCCGAGAACACGCTTGTGCCGCCGGGTGCGAACTTGTTGCACAAGCGTATTCTGCAATTTTGTTGGATGCAATTTGGTGCCGTAGATGCGGGTTCAATCCCGGCAGCTGGACGTTTTTCCATTTTAGTCAGGTGGATGCACAAGCGTGTTCTGACCGAGATCGGGCGTGTGCAGCTCGCAAAGTGACAGAACTTTGACGTCTCCGTCCAAATTGTGGCAGCACACGTGTGTTCTTGCCGAGAACACGCTTGTGCCGCCGGGTGCGAGCTGGTCGCACAAGCGTATTCTGGCCGGTCGCAACTTTGTTGGATGCAATTTGGTGCCGGGTTCAATCCCGGCAGCTGGACGTTTTTCCATTTTAGTCCGCTGGATGCACAAGCGTGTTCTGGCCGAGATCACACGTTTTCCGCCCGCAAAGTGACAGAGTTTTGGTGTCTCCGTCCAAATTGTGGCTGCACAAGCATGTTCTCGGCCAGAACACGCGTGTGCCACCGGTTGTGAACTGGCAGGGCAGAATGTTGACCGAGGTGCTCCCGGCGGCGGGACTTCTAAATTTTGCCATTTAGTCAGCTGCACAAGCGTGTTCTGGCCGAGGACACGCTTGTTCAGCCACAATTTGGACGATCAAAGCTCTGTCACTTTGCGAGCAGAGTGCATCCAGTGTGCGAGCGTTCATGCAGCACACTGCTGGCGAAAAAACCCTGATCTTTGAAAATAATCAGGTCGCCGGGATTGAACCCGCGTCAGTGGCTCCGAAGTCGCCCACCTTACGACTCAACCACACTGCCACGTAACGGCAGGAAAAAAAATTGCATCCTCCCATGGTCTTCAGACGATCTTTCGAAGATTACGCAATCTCGTACTTCGAGCGTGCGAGAAGACACACCCCAGATGTTCATCCCCATCCTGATGCTGCTGCCATCGCGGATTTCTTCGCCTGGTCGGACCTGCCCTGTAAAGCAGGCCAGCCAGGTCGCAGTGAAGGTAGTGTTCACTGTGCTGAAGAAGCATTCATGTGGACTACATCGGGGTCTACAGCACCCCGCTCGTTCTGCCAGTTCGCACCCGTCGGCACAAGCGTGTTCTCGGCAAGAACACGCTTGTGCGACCACAATTTGGACGGAGACATCCAAGTTCTGTCAAATTGCGAGGTGCACACGCATGATTTCGGCCAGAACACGCTTGTGCGTCCATCTGACTAGTTTGGAAAAACGTCCAGCTGGCGGGATTGAACCCGCGTCTACGGCACCAAATTGCATCCAACAAAATTGCAGAATACGCTTGCGCAACCAGTTCGCACCCGGCGGCACAAGCGTGTTCTCGGCACGAACACGCGTTTGCAGCCACAATTTGGACAGAGACGTCAAAGTTCTGTCACTTTGCGAGGTGCACACGCGTGATCTCAGCCAGAACACGCTTGTGCATCCAGCTGACAAAAATGGAAAAACGTCCAGCTGGCGGGATTGAACCCGCATTCACGGCACCAAATTGCATCCAACAAAATTGCAGAATACGCTTGCGCAACCAGTTCGCACCCGGCGGCACAAGCGTGTTCTCGGCACGAACACGTGTTTTCAGCCACAATTTGGACAGAGGCGTCAAAGTTCTGTCACTTTGCGAGGTGCACACGCGTGATCTCAGCCAGAACACGCTTGTGCATCCACCCGACTAAAATGGAAAAACGTCCAGCTGCCGGGATTGAACCCGCGTCTACGGCACCAAATTGCATCCAACAAAATTGCAGAATACGCTTGCGCAACCAGTTCGCACCCGGCGGCACAAGCGTGTTCTCGGCACGAACACGTGTTTTCAGCCACAATTTGGACAGAGGCGTCAAAGTTCTGTCACTTTGAGAGGTACACACGCGTGATCTCAGCCAGAACACGCTTGTGCATCCACCCGACTAAAACGTCCAGCTGCCGGGATTGAACCCGCGTCTACGGCACCAAATTGCATCCAACAAAATTGCAAAATTGCAGAATACGCTTGTGCAACCAGTTCGCACCCGGCGGCACAAGCGTGTTCTCGGCAAGAACACGCGTTTGCAGCCACAATTTGGACGGAGACGTCAAAGTTCTGTCACTTTGAGAGGTACACACGCGTGATCTCGGCCAGAACACGCTTGTGCATCCACCTGACTAAAATGGACGTCCAGCTGGGATTGAACGTCAACTAACAACAACAACAACAAAATTCCGTCTGGCACTACTGACGAAAAATGAAAAAACTCTGATCGTCCGGGTTTGAACCCGGGTCAGTGGCTCCGGAATCGCCAACCTTGCGACTCAGCTACACTGCTGCGTGTCGGCAATTCAATTTCAATTTCAAAAATTTGGAAACCGCACCCGGGTTAGGCTTGGGGATACGGTGCTAAGGTTCCTTGTGCCTTCTCTTCATCCTTGGGGCGTTTGTTTGTTTTCTGTTTCCTTTCGTTCGTTCTTGGTATGGTCGGCACTTTTTAGATGAGGCACCTTTTCCTTCTATCCTGTCTTCTTTGGAGAACAAAAAGGAAAGGAGAGGAAGAGGCCAGCTGGGCTGATTGTTCTTGCCGTGGGAGAGGTTCTTTCGCTGGTTCCTGTAGACATGTTGGTGTGTTTTGAAAAGATGCTTTGGCAGCCTACTGTAGTATGCTGCTAATCACGTCGGAGACCCTCGTTTCGGCCCCTGAGCTCGTTACGCATCCCCCCACACGCGGGGCACTGTTCTGTTCTGTCTGGCGGAACTTTTACTGCAGCCTAGGCGAGGCTAGACGGCCTAATCCTGCAGGTAGTACAGGGGTTCATTGTACCCGCTGTTTACTCCGTTGTTTGTTTGGTCCTACCTCCAAGGAATCGAAGCTAGGGCTTGCTTCCGGGAGCTTATCCCCGAACGCCTGGAAAGTCTCTCTGGTGGGATTCGAACCGTCGTTGTTCACCTCATAGAGGTAATTTGGTCCCTCGTCCTACCGGCACTTTTTTTTTTTTTTTTGCAAGAGGCATCAGGGGTTTATATAGCTTTTCCTCCTCTGTAGAAAAGTCCTTTTCGCCCTCGGGGTCCTGTGTGGGATCCAAAATTAATTAGAATTGGTAGTCAAGCACTACCATGCCAGCCCAGCCCAACACAACCCAATCTCAGTGTTGGTAATAAGAATCAGACAAAATGGTTAAGCTAATTTGTAAGAGAGGGGGGGTCTGGGGGGCAGCGCCCCCCAGCGCACGGTACGATACAGCGAAGAATTTCCGCACCAGTATTGATTCCAAATTCAATTAGAACCGGTAGTCAACGTCTGATGCCAAACCCCAAATGTAATTAGAACTGGTAGTCAACGTCCAATTTCGAATTCCAAATTTAATTAGAATAGGTAGTCAACGTTCAATTTTGGATCCAGATTTAATTAGAATTGGTAGTCAACGTCCAATTTCCGATCCCAAATTTAATTAGAATTGGTAGTCAACGTCCAATTTTGAATCCAAATTTAATTAGAATTGGTAGTCAACGTCCAATTTTGGATCCAAATTTAATTAGAATTGGTAGTCAACGTCCAATTTTGAATCCAAATTTAATTAGAATTGGTAGTCAACGTCCAATTTTGGATCCAAATTTAATTAGAATTGGTAGTCAACGTCCAATTTTGAATCCAAATTTAATTAGAATTGGTAGTCAACGTTCAATTTTGGATCCAAATTTAATTAGAATTGGTAGTCAACGTCCAATTTTGAATCCAAATTTAATTAGAATTGGTAGTCAACGTCCAATTTTGAATCCAAATTTAATTAGAATTGGTAGTCAACGTCCAATTTTGAATCCAAATTTAATTAGAATTGGTAGTCAACGTCCAATTTTGGATCCAAATTTAATTAGAATTGGTAGTCAACGTCCAATTTTGAATCCAAATTTAATTAGAATTGGTAGTCAACGTCCAATTTCCGATCCCAAATTTAATTAGAATTGGTAGTCAACGTTCAATTTTGGATCCAGATTTAATTAGAATTGGTAGTCAACGTCCAATTTTGAATCCAAATTTAATTAGAATTGGTAGTCAACGTCCAATTTTGAATCCAAATTTAATTAGAATTGGTAGGCCCAACCCCCAGCCCAAAATTAATTCAATTTTTTTTTTTTCGCGCTCGGGGTGGCCCCGAGCCCCAGACCCATATATAAATCACTGAGAGGCATAGCTGTCAGCCACAAGGTAGCCACTAGTGGCTAATTGGGAGCCACAAAGTAGCCACAAACCTTGTGGCTACCTTTGTGGCTAATTATGCAAAATTTTGATACCCAGGAAAACCACGTGAAACTAGTTTTTCGGCCAGAAAATGCATCTAAAACACAATTTCTGATGACTTTGACAGGTTTTTGGGCCCGAATTTGGGTAAGCTGCTTCGCCCTGGCCTCGTATCCTCAGCCGCGAGTCAGCGGCAACGTTGGCAACTCTATCAGTAACTTCGTACAACACTGCAAGTAATTCAAGGCTTGAAAAGTTCAGAAAACAACAACAAGCTGCTGCATCTTGCCAACACGGTCGCAGCACCAATGCTAATGCCATAGTTCTGGTACATTTTGAGTCAGAGAGTGCACCGGAGGAAGACGAACCCGTCGAAAGCGATGTTGATATTTCAGACCGCAGAGTCAGTACGAAGCTGCCAATGCTTCTGTTGCCAAGTTTTGGAGCAGGCAAGGAATCAATTTAGTTCAAAGGGTCGCTTGTCCGCAAACCCGTTTCAGTTGCGGGGTGCATAGTCTCCAACTTTTCCTGCTAAAGGACCCAAACCACGCCGGTGACAGCCGTACTAGTAACGGCGATGCACTGATATTCTAAGATACCCAAGGTTAAACAGGACAGCAACGACCCAGCAAACGGAGCATTTCACAATTACGACAGCTCTTCTACTCGGTACCCCGTCACCAGCGAGTTTGCTTGCTTGCTTGCAAAGTGCACAGAGCTCGCAACTTCACACGGCAGCAGGCATAGTTACTATGATAGTACAGCAGGAGCACACTGACAGTGTGACTGACTCCCTGTAACAGCTGTCACTGAGTGGCACTGTTACACTTGTTGCAATCAGCGTCCGAAAGAGTTCAAGGAGGAGCCAAAGATCCGAGAAAAGTAGCGGGGGCAATCTCTCACACGTCTTGGAAATTCCTCGCAGGCTCCTGTAGCACAGGCCCAGCCAAGGCACAAGGGAAAGTTGAAAGTGACTGACTTGCGACAATACCAGTCCAGCAGGGCAGCACGGGCCGCAGGCCCGCGGCAGGGAGCTCAAGCTCAGTCACCATCCGCCAGCTCCTGACTATTATCAGACGGCTGCCACGTTTTCTTTGCAGCTTTCTGGCAGCATTCAAATCTGTTTGGCTGCGGCGGTACTTGCCGCTCTCTCCCACTCCTCCTCTGGGGTCATTCAAGAGGCTCGGAGAGCGCCGGTCGCTGGTTGAGAGGCCCTCTCAGAGGGTTTCAGGACAGAAATGGTAAGCGCTTTGCAAGTAGAATGGGTCTGTCACTCTCGCCAACCTGAATTATGCATGATTCTGTGTGCATAATGCCTACTACTACTTTGGTAGCAGTAGCGGTTTAGTAAACCGTTTACCAATGGTACCCCAGGGTGCGCAACCAGGATGCCGAGCCCAGGGTGTAGCAACTAACCCGTATTCTGGCCCAAAACCCTGTCAAAATCGTCAGAAAACGTGTTTCAGATGCATTTTCTGGCCGAAAAAGTTAGTTCCACGCGGTTTTCCGTGAGACCAAAATTTTGCATAATTAGCCACAAAGGTAGCCACAAGGTTTGTGGCTACTTTGTGGCTAAATGGGGCCACAATGTGGCAACCTTGTGGCTGACAGCTATGCAAGAGGCACCACATTCTTTTGGCAGCTCCGGAGAGCCGCGTTCCAGTTTTCGGGCAGGCTTTACGGGCCTCTTCGGGCCGGAAGGCATGCCAGAGAGACACAAGACACATGCAAGAGTGGGAAGGGCTATGGTACAAGGGGGGGGGGGATAACTGTGTGTGGGTGTCCAGTATCTGAGCCTTTCACACAAACCAGCCAGGTGGCGGTTGAGTGAGGTCAGGTGGAAGACCCGGGAGACCTCTCTGGCTTCTTTCTTTCTCTGCCACTGGAACTTTGAGGGGGGGGAGTTGGAATGTGGGAATTGGTATGGTGTGGAGGAGCCCACGGTTGCTTGTTTGTTGCGGGCCTCTCCCCGTAGGGCCTTGACGGCCGGGTATCGAGGCACCGGCGGGAAACGTTGGGGACCGACTAAGAGTCAGACACTGAAGTCAGAGGTCAGAGGCTGTGTACTGGGCATGGTCTGAAGATCGGCGCCCGCTCACTCTGCCCCGGCTATGCAAGGGGGATTAGGTGCGTGGGTGTCCAGTTTCTGAGCCTTTCACTCGAACCTGCCTAGTGGCGGTTGAGTGAGGTCAGGTGGAAGACCCGTTGTTTGCTGTAGGGCGCCGATACCGCTTATTGCTTGTAGTCAAGCGCGCTTCTCCCCTTTGGGCCTTGGCGGCCGGGGTGCCGAAGCAGGCGTTTACTGAGACGTTAGGCGGGAGCAGCTGCAGATCGACCGTCGGCGCAAGATGGCGTCTTCGGAAACGCCGCGAGGAGTTGGCGTCTGGCGCGTCCGAGCGGTACAGCCCGCAGCGCGCAAGTTGGTGGTGAGCGCCCTCAGCGAGAGATCGCGTCGTCCGAGTCGGCGGAGCGCGAGGAGGCGGCGTCAGGCGTTATGGAGCGATTGACGCCGCCGCCCACGGGCTCGGCGGACGTCTGGCCGGCGAGGATACCGTAACTCGGCAGAGTGCCGCACCTCTGCAGGTACGCCAGAGCGAGTTCCGGAAAAACGAAGAGGATTGCCCAGAGGCGCTCCATGGCATCGACGGGCGGCGGCTTCGCATGGAGGCGGCTCTTCGCGTCGAGGTCGGCGTCCATCGTCAGCCTGGACAGCGCTGCAGCGGGGGCGTCACATCCGACGAAGAGGTGGAGTAGCGGGGCCAACGACCGGGTGCCGCAAATAGGGCACGGGAGAAACGCCTGTCTGCGATCCGCCCTCGAGAGGTCGCGCCATTCGGTGGCGTACATGGTCATCACCAGGTGGTGGTGGCCAGTGCGGAGCTGCCGCACCTCTCTTTCCGCCCGTGGTGCCAAGTGCTTGGGGCGGGGGATGCGGCGGCCAGAGACCAACCTGGCGAACGACGACGGGTTCCTGAGGAGGGTGGCCCTGTCCAAGGCGTCTCGTGCTCCAGCTTCACTGCTCTCCAGCCAGAGGACGGAACGATAGCGGCTGTTAGCGGCCGTGGCGCAGAGGCGTGCCGAGAGCGGAGGGGGTAGATTCTTGGCCGCGGCGTCGGTGGCCGCCACATAAGGGGCACACCTGGTACAGCGGTCAGGGCGCCAGATTGTTAACCTGAGGGTCGCTGGTTCGATTCCCTGACTGGCCAACTTCTCCAGGCGTTTGGGGATGAACTCCCAGATGCAAGCCCTAGTTCAATAGCCGAGCGGAAACTGGTCCGCGAAAGGATGGCTTCCATACCTAGTATGGTTTCCCAACCATCCCCATCAAGGGGACCTCAAAGGAGTGGAGCAAGGTGCCCTGGTGGCCTGAAAAAAAAAAAAAAAAAAGTTTTTTTTTTTTTTTTGGATGAGGCACCTTTTCCTTCTATCCTTTCTTTTTTGGAAACAAATTGAAGACATGAGAACACACAAACGCAAACGGTGGTGCCGTCATCAAAGGAAGAAACCAAAAAAGGAAAGGAGAGGAAGAGGCCAGCTTTACTGGGCTGCTTGTGCCGAGGAAAATAAGAGAAAAATAGGTGCGTGGGAGGGTAGGGGGGGGTAACGAAAAGACAAGGGGGGTATGGAAGGCTATGATAACATAGGGTTAGCCTGCCCTGCAGCCCCTTCTTCCGGTGGTTTTTGGCTCGAGCCCTGAGTTTGAGTCAGGGCGTTTGCGTTTGGGGGGCTGTCAGAGTGGCTTGGGCCGTGTCCCGCACTCGTTTCAGCGCAGGCACAGCGGTGTGTCGGTGGTCTTCTCAGACTCACCCGTTTCGTCAGTTTGGACCGGGGGGAACAGTGGGACCGTTTTTTACGCCCCGCCTCCCCAGCCGTACGTTCTGAGGAGAAAGGAGAAGTGGCAGACAGTAACGTTACAGGAAAGGAGCACATCTCGAAGTAACAACAGTCTCCGGGGTCGTCCTGCCTGCCCGTGTCTGGGCGGTGGTCCTCTGTCCTGGCCTGTCTCCTGCTCTGTGGTCGTTCTCTCGCCCGTTCCGGTTTCTTCCGGGCGGTTTGGGCGTGGCCTCTTTTGCTCCGGCCCGGAGTCCGGGTGTTGTTACGTCGAAAGGCGGGAAACATAAGAGGGGCGCGGTGACTGGGTCAGTGGGTGTTTGGTTGTAATCCGGCTGCCTCATTGGCCCGTTGTTGACGCTATTCTGCAGTTTTCTATCTGCAGCCCAGTGACCGGTAATAAGCGGCAGGAAAAAAAGAAATGCATCACCGCATAGTCTTCAGACGGATTTTCGAAGATTACGCAATTTCATACTTCGTGAGCGTGATTCTCGCACACCCCTGGACGTTCTTGTGCCATGTGGACTATGAAATGGTGTTCCAGCACGTTGCTGAGCACATAACAGCCTTGTGGGAGATCATCAGGTTGTGTGTAGCCTAAACATCAGGTTGTCGTTCGTTGTCGTTGGAACGAAATCCAAACGTGAATTTTTGGGTGGAAATACAGGGGTCGACACAAGGGTCCGCGGTTCGAACCCCACGAAGGACTTTTTTTTGGGTCAATTCCCACAGGTGACATTTTTACCCCCCCCCCCCCCTATTTTCGGAAATTTGGTGGAAAATGTCTACCAAAATGTTAATTGTGGCTCCCCTTTGCAGTTACGTTGGTGTTTAGCAGAACGTTGCGTAGCAGAACGTTGTGTGTCTGAGCCATTGCGTAGCAGAACGTTGTGTAGGAGTGGAGTTGTTGTAAGTGACGGGTCACAGATCAATGTGCCTGGTTGTTCTGCTGCAACTGGGGGAGTCCCGGCAGGTTGACGTTGTAGTTCACAACATACGATGCTGCTTGCTTGGGCGCTTGCATGAAGGACTGCTCAGGTGCTGTCGTGCTGGGTAGGACTGTTGGATAGGCGCTGCGGACAAGTGCTGCAGTTTTCTTTCTGCGAGGTCTTGATATGGATCAGAAAGGATGAATTAGACTCAAAACGAGCTCAAAACACGCGATTTCACTCACCACAGGGAGAAAAAAAAATTTGCGAGGGGTCTCCCCTACAGATTTCTGCCTACGACCTTATTCTGCGCCGCCAGCTATTTTCAGTCGGAAAAATAAACGAATTTATTTCCCTAGGGACAATAAATTTCATTTATTTGTTTCGACTGAAAACAGCTGGCGGCGCAAAATAAATTCCGAGATCGGAAAAAATAAATTCGTTTATTTGTCCGGCCTGTGCAAACACAACGGAATCCTGTCAAAAAATAAACGAAATTTATCGTCACGCTCCTCAAGCCATTTCCACCAGAGGGAATTTATTTTTCCCAATAAAATTCTTTTTTCGTGGCTATAAGTTTTATTTCCCTTCTCTGGGGAAGAGCTGCCGCGCCAAACCTCGCTTCTTTGTACCACATGCGGAGAAAAGAGAAAGAGAGACATAAATAGAGACAGAGAGGGTTTGGAGGAGGACGCTGGCGTGCGTCGGGGCCAGTGAGAAGCACCGGCCACCTTGCTAGATACATCCTGCCGCGGAAAAGGAGCCCTTTCATTCGCTGGGGTCAGCACCCCTGCGGAGGCCCTCTTCCGTGTGCCTTCACGCGGAAGGAAACAGTAGGCAGGATTGTATCGGTCTGTGTTGAGCAAGGATTTCTTCTTCCTTGTCGCACAAGGGGAAAGGAGGAGGAAAACAGAAGATCCAGGGCAGTGCGGAGGGGATGCAGTAATCACGCTTCCAGCCTCATGCACGCACGTGCCCGATGCCCTCTGTGGAGCGGAAGGAAGTCAGCCCTCTGCTGAGGGGAAAAGCTGCATAGCCCTCTGCGGAGGGAAAAGCAACGTCATTTCCCGCACGGGGAAGCCCGCCCTCTGCTGAGGGGAAAACGCTGCACGATGCCACCCCTGCTGGGGAGCCCTCTGCGGAGGGAGCGCGACGTCATTTCCCGCACGGGGAAGCCAGCCCTCTGCTGAGGGGAAAACGCTGCACGATGCCACCCCTGCTGGGGAGCCCTCTGCGGAGGGAGCGCGACGTCATTTCCCGCACGGGGAAGCCAGCCCTCTGCTGAGGGGAAAACGCTGCACGATGCCACCCCTGCTGGGGAGCCCTCTGCGGAGGGAGCGCGACGTCATTTCCCGCACGGGGAAGCCAGCCCTCTGCTGAGGGGAAAACGCTGCACGATGCCACCCCTGCTGGGGAGCCCTCTGCGGAGGGAGCGCGACGTCATTTCCCGCACGGGGAAGCCAGCCCTCTGCTGAGGGGAAAACGCTGCACGATGCCACCCCTGCTGGGGAGCCCTCTGCGGAGGGAGCGCGACGTCATTTCCCGCACGGGGAAGCCCGCCCTCTGCTGAGGGGAAAACGCTGCACGATGCCACCCCTGCTGGGGAGCCCTCTGCGGAGGGAGCGCGACGTCATTTCCCGCACGGGGAAGCCAGCCCTCTGCTGAGGGGAAAACGCTGCACGATGCCACCCCTGCTGGGGAGCCCTCTGCGGAGGGAGTGCGACGTCATTTCCCGCACGGGGAAGCCAGCCCTCTGCCGAGGGGAAACGCTGCACGATGCCATCGGGGGACCCTCGCGGAGGGAAGAAGTTCATGGCGCGATACCCTCATCGCATTGGGAGGGAGGGAGGGAACTTTTTTAAGCCCGGCGGAGGTCAACTGACCGGAGCTACCGGGGAGAGTGTGCTTACGTTGTGTGGTAACCTGATACGTTCGTGTGGTATGCGTCGATTGTCTAATGAGCTTGAAGCCCCGCATGGGCGCTTTGTTCCGTGCTGTGGGCGCCGCCCGATGCACGCGGTGATTCGTTTGCGACAATAAAACCTGAGGGAAAAAGACTGCGTGTTTATCCCTCTCAAGGAATAAAAAAAAATCGTGGTGGCTATAAGGGAATAAACCCTTCTTTTTTTCTTCTTTTTTTCCCGTTTTCTGTTTTTTTCTGTTCTTTCTTTCGTTGTCGACAATTTCTTTTTTCTCCTTTTACTTTTAATTTTTAATTTTGATTTTAAATTTCTTTACCATGGTATTTTTGGACTTTCTGGTGCCGTAGAGTAGTTCTTCTTTCTCTATGCCGCCCACGTCGATGTTCGTTTAGCAGCGGCTGCCGAATCATGCCGTGGCACCGTCCTTTTGTGCGTCTGCCTTGCTGAAGAAGTGTGGGAAAGGAGTCCAGGACTCCGTGGTTTGAAACCATGTGATATGGCTTCTACACTGAGAAAGGGAACTTCTTTTTTACTTTTACCGTATTTCCAAAAATGTTGGCCGGAAATAAACCTGGCGCCCCCCCAAACTCCGGGCAAACCCGCCATTTTTGGGTACTCAGCAGATTTCCCCCCCTCAACCCAGGACGGCTGTAACCTTCGCGCGCACGTCCTCCTCCCCTGGAACGCAACGCACGCGGAAGATAACCCGCCTCCCCGAAGCCAATATCCGGCTTTCTTCATGATGCTAGAATCGCTCACCGTCCCTACTCGGTACCCAGCTGGAGGTTCACATGAGGCTTGCGGAGTCGTGTCTTTGATGAACGTCGGACATGTCCCGGTCTATGCATTCTTCTCTGTCGCTGCTGTCTTGGCGCACAACAACACAGTTGGGCATGGCGTACGCTTGTGCAACGTGTTAGTGGGATCGCGAGAGTAGGACAAAGGAAGAAGTTCCTCTTTGATAGGTTGATGTGCTGCACAGCCACTGCTGGATCTGGGGTGCTCCTCCCAGAAGCCAAGTCCAGAACTTCTTGACGGGAGTTGGCGTGGTACCACCAGCCACTTCCGTAGGTCCGTATTCCCCCTTTCCGAAAGTCTTTCCCTGGAGAGTGGCATGCAATACTTTTGATCAATCAACGTACCGCGCCCGACAACGCTCGCGGGAGCGATGTCGGCCGTCCGCCGTGGCAAAAGGCTGCAGAGCCGATGGAACTCGGGTCGACCATGATGTCATCACGTTAAGTAGTATGAAATCTGCTGAGTACGACTTGCTTTTACCAAAATACTCGAGGGGCTGCCTTGTGCTTACTTCGAAGGAGGCTAGAGGGGGAGAAACAATACAATACAAAGTGGGTCTTTTTTGTTGAACGCTTACGCCCGCCACTGAACCCAGATTTACCTGTGTTTCGTGTGGGATCTACCTCCTTGATCTATCGCAACTGGCAGTCTCCTCAAAGCATTTCCTACAAAGCAGGTGCTTATACAAAAAAAAAAAAGTTGGTTGGAAGAAATGTTGACCGGAAATAAACCTGGCGCCGAAAACCCGCCAGGTTTATTTCCGGCCAACATTTTTCCGGCCAGCTTTTTAGGGGCCAACATTTTTTAGAAATACGGTAGGTGCAATTTCCTTGTTGGGATACTTTCAGCTGTGTTCCCTCATATCCCCGCGCATACAGACGAGGTTGGACTCTGTACATAAAGAGCAAAATGCCGTCGAACGTGGTGCAGATGACTTTACTGCACGAGCACACGGGGCTCGTACAGTGAAAGAAACTGGCCGATTTATACAGTATTTTACGAGTATTATATGAGTATATGCAAATTTAGTTCAGCACTAAGCGAACTGCTGAAAGGCAGGACAGGCTCGACACAATCTCAAGACAAGCGTGTTCGAATCTCTTGAATCGTCAACTATCCATATCCATCTATCCACTATCCATATCCAGATTGCCCAAGGCAATCTCTTTGGAATACAAGGGGACAGAAACTGTTGCGAACACGAACTGAGATAGTGGGATGTACGGGAAATGCACCTTGGTTTTCTTTTTTCGAGACTGGAATTCCACCGGGTTCTAAAACTGAGAAATGTTTTCTTTCGAGACCGGTATTCCACCGGGTTCTAAAACTGAGAAATGAAGTCGAGCTACGAACGGCTGTGTAAGGTGTAAACGAACGAGGTGTGGTTTCAGCAACAAGTCGTTGCCAGGATTATTTTGTATTCCGGTCCGGCATTCATCACGTAGGTCCCTTCGCGAGTCTCGCCGGACGTGTTTGCCTCAAGAGGGAAGGACGAGCGTTGCGGGGGTTCTTCACACGCGGTGATGATATATCCTGCGCCTTTCCCCCCCCTCGTCGTGATCCCGGCAAGTGTTTGAATTTACATCCACGAGAATGCAATACGCGGACCCCGCGACTTGGACCAAAAGGTGCTCTGCAATCACGAGGAAGTGGCTTATTCGCTCAGGCTTCCTGCGGGAATAAGTAGCAATCGAGTAGAGATGATCCTTGTGTTTATGGCCGTGTGCACTACTACACTTTTCTGTTGAGCGGATCCACGACACTGACACAGGAAGCTCATTCCGTGGTTACTGTTCCTTTGCGAAAACCGGAATTATCCGGTTTCGAAAATGACTGAGAAAAATCCACTAGTGTGAACGGTTGTGGAAGGGAATAGGAAGGAAGGTCAAGTCTGAGGTCAATATAGTTACAAGACCGCGTCGCCATTTTGAACCAGAACCTGCCTGGGACGCACTCCCATAATATTTAGTATCGCACTTTTTTTCGTATGCGCGCGCAAGCGGAACTCGCCTGCTGTGTAAGTTTCATGTAGTCGCTGCCAACTACTGCCAACAATGCATTGTTAACACAAGAAGGCGGGCCTCGGGAGGAAATGCACCTTGGTTTTCTTTTTTCGAGACTGGAATTCCACCGGGTTCTAAAACTGAGAAATGTTTTCTTTCGAGACCGGTATTCCACCGGGTTCTAAAACTGAGAAATGAAGTCGAGCTACGAACGGCTGTGTCAGGTGTAAACGAACGAGGTGTGGTTTCAGCAACAAGTCGTTGCCAGGATTATTTTGTTTTCCGGTCCGGCATTCATCACGTAGGTCCCTTCGCGAGTCTCGCCGGACGTGTTTGCCTCAAGAGGGAAGGACGAGCGTTGCGGGGGTTCTTCACACGCGGTGATGATATATCCTGCGCCTTTCCCCCCCCTCGTCGTGATCCCGGCAAGTGTTTGAATTTACATCCACGAGAATGCAATACGCGGACCCCGCGACTTGGACCAAAAGGTGCTCTGCAATCACGAGGAAGTGGCTTATTCGCTCAGGCTTCCTGCGGGAATAAGTAGCGATCGAGTAGAGATGATCCTTGTGTTTATGGCCGTGTGCACTACTACACTTTTCTGTTGAGCGGATCCACGACACTGACACAGGAAGCTCATTCCGTGGTTACTGTTCCTTTGCGGAAACCGGAATTATCCGGTTTCGAAAATGACTGAGAAAAATCCACTAGTGTGAACGGTTGTGGAAGGGAATAGGAAGGAAGGTCAAGTCTGAGGTCAATATAGTTACAAGACCGCGTCGCCATTTTGAACCAGAACCTGCCTGGGACGCAATCCCATAATATTTAGTATCGCACTTTTTTTCGTATGCGCGCGCAAGCGGAACTCGCCTGCTGTGTAAGTTTCATGTAGTCGCTGCCAACTACTGCCAACAATGCATTGTTAACACAAGAAGGCGGGCCTCGGGAGGCATTCATCCCAGCCGGCTCTGGTTCGGTATACCTCGGTGAGCTCAGCGTCAACGTTTTTTTTGAAAGGTCGGAACAATCTACGAGACCAACCCCTGGTGTGTCCCGCGGATTGTCCTATGCTACCCGGCTTCAAGTGGCGTTTGATTGGTTAGGGGTGGTGGGCAAGCTGAGTAAAAACAGTGATCGGGTTCACCATTGCGACACCTGGAAGAACTGTGAAAACGGGGGTTTGCCTAGAGGCTTTTCGTGTTAGTTTGCAGATGCTTTGAGCTATCTTTTGTGGTTAAGTGCGCAAATGGTGTCAGCCGAAGCTGGTAAAGCTTCGGCGCCGCCCACGTTATGCTTGTTTAGCATTGAGTTCTTTTAAGTACATGAACCACATGGATTAGCATGCACTGCCTTGAAAGTCAGGTTATCGGATGACGTCGTCACCTGCCATTGCGTCGTCAAGGTCGAGCATTTGTGGAGCTAGCGGGGTTTGGCTTTCTTGCGATTCCAGAGACTGAGTCGGCGAGTACGAGGGCGGGCACGTGTGCCCGTTTTTCACTTTCGAGGGCATTGGCGTGCCCGTGGTCCCCGGTCGTTTCTGAGAGCTGCTTGCCCTCGGAACCTTCTTCTTCCTTCGATGCACCCCTGAGTCGGGGGTGGTCGCCTTCGTCTTCTTCCGCTTGCGGCCGGCGATCGGGCCTTCCTTCGGGGTGCCAAGCACCCTCTTCTTCAGCGCTGGTCGTTCGCTGGTTCCTGGCATTGAGTTCTTTTAAGTACATGAACCACACGGATTAACATGCACTGGCTGCTGCCGTTTAAGTGCATGTCACGGGATGTTTAGCAGCGGCTGCCAAACATCCCGTGACACCGCACACGGTGGTAAAACTCTCTTTTTTTTTTTTGGTGTAATTCCCTTATATCCCAACACTTGAAATTGTGTCCCTCATATCCCAATGGGATTGCCCCTTTTTTTTCCCCCCGTTGACAACTTGTGTCAGACTAGCCCACCCGGGGGTGGTTGATTCCTTCAGGCAGGGTCTCCCCCGTCCAGAGATTGCTTGGGTCCAAGATGATGGGCGCCCTTCGGCTATTTATTTTCTCTTTCGCTCCCTTTTTTTTTTTTTGATGGAGCATGCAGGCCTGGTATGCAAGAATGGAAAAGAACAAACAGCCAGCGGCGTTCCTTTAAGGTTGTAGTCCGTTAGTGAGCGTATCCTATATGCATTTTGCTATTCGTTCCGGAGACGAAGCTCAGATACATCAGGCCCGGGTTCGCTGCTTTGCTGCGCGGCCTTCGCGTCCTCAATGTCGTCCATTTCCATTTCCATTTCCCACACCACCTCGTCGGACACGGCGGACAATTCTTTGTCTCGCTGCTCTTCTCGGGCGCTCCTTCGCGTGCCCAGGGACACGACTGTCAACACCAAAGCAACCCCCGCAACGGCGGCGGCGGTGACGAGAATGATAGACACTGTGGACGACTTTGGTGCTTCCTCTTTAACGACCACTTCGACGGCCACTGATCTCCCGAAACCAAACGTGTCGCGGGCAAGCAGTTGAACAGCCCCAGACCCCGGCCTGCTTGTGTTTAGGCACAGATACGTTTGGTTGCAAACACTGAGCATCATGAACTCGTCGAAACACGAAAACGTGTCGATGCCGTTCGCGTCGTACACGAGCAGATGGAAGCAATGGCGAGTTCCGACCTCGCCCACCATGCGGCTTTCGGCTGACGACGGAAGCTGAATGGTTGGCGCGCCCAGGTTACGCTCGATGCTGTATTCATGCACGGCGGCGGACCGCCCCCACGGCTGCGCTGCCGCCACCTGCACGCCAGCCTTTTCGCCGTCTTCGAAGTGCTTCGTGAGCGTTGCGGATTGGCCGGTCTCCAGGTCGTACGTCTCCGTGCAGTTGGAGAACCCCGCCGCCTTCAAGCAGAACGTGTACGTCACGTTCGACTCGCGGTCGGTGCACCCGCCGGCCAGCAGCCCGATCGAGGTGCCGTTGAAAAAGTACCTGCCGTGAGGCCCGCGCCGGATGCCCGGCAGCTGCGACTCCGCGTCCCACGTGCACTGCGGGGGGGTCAGGTCGATCGATCCCATGTAGTACGCGTCCTTCCAGGACTCAGCGACAACTGCTGTCGCCTGCCTGTCAACGCACTCTTCCCGGTCGTTTTCGAGGGTGCAACACAGCCGGGTCACAAGCTCTTCACCTTCCACCGGTTCGAAGGCGAAGACCCACAGATACGACCCGCCGACATCCACCCAGCCTCCTTCGTAGTTGCTCATGTTGAAAGAGGCCTCCTCCGTGGTGTTGTCGACGTTCGCGAACTCTTCCGCCGGCAGCACCTGCGACGCGTTCGAGTTCGCGAGGCCGACGGTGCTGGTGAGTCTGACGCGGCACTTCTTGAGCGGAACCTGCGCAGTCACGTTCCAGCTGACGGTGACGCCGAACTGGGCGAGGACACCTTCTTCCGACGCGTTTTCGGCGCCGTACCGCACGTCGATGACAGGCGCTTCGTTCGTGACGAAGACGTTGCCGCAGAGCCTCGAAGTGTGTCTTCCCCTGTTCCGCGCCTCCGCGCACACCGCGACCGGCCGGCCCTCCAAGTCATCCGGCAGGGCGACCGTCAGGTTCTCCCGGTCCGACCAAGGTGACAACTCAGCAAAGCACGGCGACACTACGTCGTTTGACAGACACACAGAAAACTCAAGCTCGGTGTCAGGCTCCGCGAAGTGGTCCGTCCAGTCGACGAACAGATCCTGCCCAGTTGCTGCGAAGCCAGGCAGCGAGAGTTGCCCGGTCACCATCGGAGGCGTCGTCTCGAACATAAACGGACCCACATCGACCGTGTCGCAGAGGGCCAAGCAATACCTCAGCGTGACGTAGAACACGCGGCCGTCGCCGCCAGCTTCGAACGCCACAACCGGATACTGGTACGCGCCGTCGATGGACGGGACGAGCCCCATGTCCTTCAGGTCGCACGCGGAGCCTTGCGTGCTGAGGCACATCTCGACGCGGGAAATCGGCAGCGAGTCGTTCAGCCGGATCTTGAAGACGCGCGTCTGCTCCGGGATGTACGTCACCCCTTGGAGGGTCTCGTCCTCCCCGGCGTCGAACGTGTTCAGCACGAACGCCATCCGCCGGGCGAAGGCCGCCGCGGGCCGCCGCAGGGTCACAAGGGACGCTGAATCTGCATCAGAGCCATCGGTTTCGACTGTCACGGACGTCGTCGTCGACGGGTTGACCGACCAGAACGCGGTTTCGACCTCGATTTGGTTGCCGGCGGCGTCGGCAGCCGTCACGACGGCGAGGTAACGCTCCTCGGGAAGCTCGACTGACACGAACACAGACGCGTCTGCGGAATTGACGGGGTTGGAGGCTGACGCTTGCCCCATGACTTTTTTCCGCGACATCGACGATGCCTCGAGTTGCCAGATGACGACGGTGACTGCCGCCAGGTAGTCATCCTGCGCTCCGTACTTGACTTCGACGCCGCCAGCGTCCGACGAGACGGTGTCGATGGGCTTGATGGCAGCGGTCGGAGGCTTCCGGTCGAGGATGGTCTTGCCTTCGCTCGGGCCGGCGGCGCGGCTGAACCTGTCCCAGCACTGCGTGCGGACGAAGAACTCCATCGGGTGGATGCTGTCATACCCGGCCACACTGACCACGTCGGCCGCCGAGAGGCAGAGGTCCGGCGAGCCGGAGAAGAACGCGCGCGGTGACCGCTCGCTCACGGCTTCGTCGAACGCAGCGTCGACGTTCTCCGGTAGCTCGATGGCCAGCCACGCCACAACTACACACTGCTCGGCAGCGCTGGGCGGCGCGGGCGACCGAAGACACAGTGTGCTCTTCCAGTGCGGCAGCCCGGCGACGAGTGTCTCACCCTGCGTGGGCAGGAGGGCCACGGCCGGCACGTCGGCTTCTTCAGGCCGCGACACGAACGGTTCGGTGGTGCTCGACGCCTGGCGGCCGAAGACGTCGACGGCGAGGGCGCTGACGGAGTACATGGCGCCCGGTTCCAACTCG
>JAPJBO010000864.1:0-97401 GCA_030068145.1 Diplonema papillatum
GTGTTATTCTGCAGATGCTTTTTGAGCTATCGTTGTGTCTATGCTTTCAGTCGTCTTCTCAACCATGGTTAAGTGCGCAAATGGTGTCAGCCGCCCACGCTATGTTTGTTTAGCGTTGAGTTCTTTTAAGTACATGAACCACGTGGATTAACATGCACTGCCTTGAAAGTCAGGTTATCGGATGACGTCGTCACCTGCCATTGCGTCGTCAAGGTCGAGCATTTGTGGAGCTAGCGGGGTTTGGCTTTCTTGCGATTCCAGAGACTGAGTCGGCGAGTACGAGGGCGGGCACGTGTGTCCGTTTTTCACTTTCGAGGGCATTGGTGTGCCCGTGGTCCCCGGTCGTTTCTGAGAGCTGCTTGCCCTCGGTACCTTCTTCTTCCTTCGATGCACCCCTGAGTCGGGGGTGGTCGCCTTCGTCTTCTTCCGCTTGCGGCCGGCGATCGGGCCTTCCTTCGGGGTGCCACACCTTTTCTTCAGCGCTGGTCGTTCGCTGGTTCCTGGCGTTGGTGGCGGCCTCTTGGTCGCCCGTCCGGTCGTCGCCGTCTCCTTTTTCGTTGCCGCGGGCGGCGCTTGCGCCGCTCGCTTTCCAACTGGCGTTCCCCGTTGTACGCCCACCTGGGTGGGTGAGGAGGGCCTCTTCTTCTTGTTGCGTCCGGGGGTTGACGGGACGTTCGGTTCGTTGGACTGGTGGTGGCCGCGGCTGCAACATGCCGCCGGTCGCCTCTGCGTCAGCGTAGGGAGCCTCTTGCACTCTTGGCAGGTTCCTCTGCCATGCGTGCGGCAGGCATGATGCCCGCTGCGGCAACACGCCGCCGCCGTCTTGCACTCGCCGCACTTCGTCGTGCTGTGCTCTGTGCACACCGCGATCGGCTGCCCATCGTTCGCGTGGTGATGGTGCCGGCAGCACATCTCTACCGTGGGCACGTCCCTTCGGACGAGTGCTCTGCACGCCTCACACTTCCCTTTGTGATGGGTCGCGCACGTGACGAGTGCCTTCTCTATATCGACACCCGGCATATGCACGGGGTCTGGGTGCAGTTGTGGTGGGGCAGGCAGGGCCCACCTCGCCGCTCTCCCGATCGTCCAGTCAGGGTACGCCGGGCACTGCGTCCCTACATCGCTTCCTTTCACTTGTTCCTCAAGTATCGTCCCCGTGTGTGCCTCGCGAAAGCGTGGCCTGGGCCGTACACCCGATATAGAGCTTGCGATCGACTTTGAACTCTTCTCGGGCCTCAGCATGCCGCTGCACGGGAATGCGCCGAAGGGGGTGAGAGAACGGGGAAACGTCCTGCGCTGCATGATGAGCGCGTTGGACAAGCTGGCGGCACAGCAAGGGCTGGGAAGCTGCATGAGAGGGGAGAGGGTGTGCCCGACGACGTCGCTGTCGTTCATGGGCATCTCGGGGATAGCATTGACGCCTGCCCGCTCTCGGTCCACTGCATGTCAGACAGCCACGCTACCAACGCATAAAACGTCGGTAGTCCCCAGGTCTTGTTTCGCTCCCACGTCCATGCCGGGGCAATCCGCGCAAAGGGGTGGTCAAATTTCTCGGCAGGCATCGCATCCGCTCTCGACCAGGGGGTCGTGGGGTTCCTGGCTACCCAGCCACGTGCTTCGAGCCCTGCACGTTCCGCAAGGATTTCAGCCATCATCTCCTGGAGCCGCCTCGATAAGTGGGCGTTCCCCGGTACAACCACACCATGTTCCAGCGTGCATCGGGGCCACTCGGTTCGGTTGGCCGCCATCAGCCCGGCGTGTGCTTCCCGCCGGCGAATGTGTGAGTATGCGTCGCAGTCCCAGTAGATATGCTGTTCGTTCTCCGTCACGCCGCTCCCACAGTGCTTGCAGCTGGGCGCCTGCGGCTCAGCTCCAGCCTGCCTCATCCGCGACGTGAACTCCGCCGTGTTCACACCCCCCGCAATCGCAACTCGAATTAGCTTCGCCGTGTGCGCGGAACATTCCCTCGTCTTCCAGAACGCATTCGTGCGCTCCAAGTCGGCTCTTTCCAGCCCCTGATATCCTGGCCTTCTCGCCATCAGTCGGGCCCACGTCCTCGTTCTCAGGTCCGCCCTCACTTCGTGCCCCCTCTTCGAGGGCGACGAGGCCAGCGGGTCGAACACTGCACCATTCCGTCGTAGCGTGCGAGATAGGGGCCCAGGCTCCCATATGTGTCCACACTCCTCCATGCTCCTCATCGCCAGCCCGACTGGGCCGAGGGGTTGGTCCCCCTCGGCGTACCGCCCCCGGATACTCTCCATCAGAGGTAGCAGTCGCGGCAGCCTCTCGCACGCCGCGTAGAACGCCGTCGTCACCCGGTACGCTAAACACGTACCGGGGTCCGTCAGGTGGCCCTTCTCCTGGAAGTTCAGGACCATTTCTCTCGCGCGCTTCGGGTTTGCTCCACCCCAGATCAGACCCATCACCGACGTCGTCAACCGCTTCATCGCCACCTTTGACACCGGCGCGAAGGAGCAGCCCGATAGCGCTGCCGGCAACACATTCGACTGCACAATACGGACCCGCTTTTCGTACCGGAATGGCGCGTGGCGGAGGCCCTCCGCTAGGGCCGCCGCCCTCTCTACCCTCTTAGAGTCGGACCTCTCCTTTCTGTTCTTCGCCGTTGAGACTAGGGCCCCCAGACACGTGACGGACTTGCTAAATCGCAGCAGCGCATTTCCGCTTCGGAGTCTGAGCGTCGACTGGTGCCTCTGCCTCGTCGAGAATGCGATGGTCTTCTCGAGGTTTAGCTGCATTCCGGTGAGTGTGCAGAACTCGTCAACAATGTCGACTCCCTTTTGCAGTGCGGCCTCCGACAGCCTGGACAGTAGTGTGGCATCATCCGCGTACGACTTAGGACTCACACCCTCAGCTTCTTTTTTGACCGCTTTCATCACTACCGACAGCAGGGCATTGATGAGTATGACGGACACAGGGCACCCTTGAAGGATACCGTTGGTCACACTAAACTCCCTGCCCACCCCTAGCGGCAACTTGAAGCGTCTTGCGAGCAGACTGTAAATCGCCCTCAGCGGCTTGAGAACCCGACCGTGCAGTCCTAAGTCCTCAGCCAGGCGTAGCACTACCTCTCGCGGGACCATGTCGAAACACTTCCGGAAGTCCAGCGCCACTCCGTAGAGCGGCTCTCCGTCCAGCAAGGCGTCCTCCACCTCGAGCCCTATCTCCATCAAGACGTCCTCGATCCGGTGGCCCGGCCGAAAGCCTTTCTGTCCTTCTTCGATCCACCCCTCCTGCCACAGGACAATGTCCGCAAGCCTGCGGCAGGCCCACAAGCGGTACACGGCGGACGTGACGGTTATCGGCCTCGTGTGCAGCGGGTCTTGGCTCTCATCTTTCGGCACCATCGACACCAGCGCAGTTGTCATGCTTGCCGGCCAGTCCCCAGTCGCTTCGACCAGGTTCATGACGTCTGCAAGTGCATTCAGCAGGGGGAGCGGCAACTCCCGCAGTTCAGCCATGCGCCAGCCATCCACCCCTGACGCGCTTTTCTTCGGCTTCTTCCTCAGCAGAATTCGCAGCTCCTCCCCCGTGATTGTTCCGGCTTCCATCAAGTGTGGGCCGATGTGATCCTGGAACCGATCCCGAAACGGCTCGTACTCCGGCTCTGGCCCGTCCTTGTACTTACGCAGGATAGGGTCCCACGCAGTGTTCAGCGCCTCGTCCATCTCGTCAACATTTGCAGTCACTCCCGCCCCCGTTCGCAACACCCCCGACGGCTCAGCGCGTCCGGCGCAGATGGTTGTCAGACATCGTCTGCTCGCATCGGCCCTCTCGTTCAGCTTGTCTCGGTACTTCGTAAACCTGGCCGCCGATCCTTCCCTTCCGAGCCTACTCGTCTCTTCCCGCAATGCCGTGAGAAGCTGCTTCGCCTCCTCATGATCCGGGAATCCTTCTGTCCCTTGGCCATCTTTCATGCACGCCTGTGCCAGCCGTCTGCTGTTCTGCCAGCAACGGGATACTTCATGCGGAACTGCCTCCGGCCCGCGTCGCTGCGCAAGGTAGCTGCAGATGCGTTCCATCCTGTGGATGGCTTTCCGGAGCCGTAGCTGCCTGCTGTTCGCCGCCCCCGACCCGTCGCTCGCAGTGCTTGCCGTGATACAGACTCTCTTAGGCGACGTCTTTATCCCCCGGCCGGTACTCCTTCCCCTTTCTTCCGCAGGGATTCCGAAGGCATCCTGCAAGTACTGCTCACTGACTCGTGACCACTCGAGCCAGGCCTCTTCCACTCGCTGTGCTGCCAGCCGTTCTGCGAAATCGGAGTTGGTCAGTCTCTGTACGGCTTCCCTGTTAGCTTCTGTGTCCGAGAGGCCCCACTTGGGTCCCCCCTCGGTAGGGATTTCCCGCGGTACTTTAAATCGCCACACGATTTGGCGCAGCGCCGCAATGTCCAGGGTCATTGTCACGAGCCGGTGTCCCGGCACGTTCACCGCGGTGGTGACGCATTGACGGAAAGCCCCCGTCGTTATTCGGTTGAGGAGTATGCGGTCGATCCTCGTGCCTGTCGTCCGGGCGCTGGTAAAGGTCGGTGGTGGTGGTGTGTCACCGGTACGCGCATGGTGCAGTTCCGCTGCGTCGGACCATCCGTTCCTTAGTGCCTTCCGCAGCACAGGGGACCGGTCTTCTTCTGTGTTCAGGTCACCCATCACCATTATGGGGACGTCACCGAGGCTATCTGCCGCTGCGAAGAGGATCTTCTCCAGCATGTCCTCACGCTCCTCGCTCTCCGCCCTCCCGTTTCCGGAAGGGCAGTAGACATTGAACACGTGCACGAACGTGTTGCCGGCCCCTGTTGCTACTACCGTATGGCTCACTCGGTCCGGGGACCGTATTGCTGCGTGCGAGAGCGCCGTCATCGTATCGTACGCCGGTATCGGTCTCAGTACTAGAGTGGAGAGCCCTCCGTTCGCGGCGTTCACCGTCGAGCGACTACCGGAGTTCCTACAGAGTCTTCCGGGAGGCGGCAGGCCCCAGTGGCAGCACCATTTCCGCAGGTATTCCTCCGCCTGCGCCCGTTTGCACGGAAGGAGTGTCACCTCCTGGCAGCAGAGAAGATCCGCTTCCACCGCGTCGGCCGCTGGGAGATATTGAAGTAAGCTAGTTACGTTCAACGTCGCGAACTTCATCTCCGTGCGGCCGGGGCCCGGGTTCTGTTCGATGTCTCCAGCGCTTAACAGCTGCTGTCTAGTAGTTTCCTTAATAGATATAAGAGTTCTTTGGCGATTACACAAGTCAGTACGTGGCGCGGGGCTGAACTGTTGCTGGGGGGGTGGGGAGGACGCCTGAGGGCGGGGCGGGGGGGGCATGGGGGGAGTTTCTTGCGGGGTGTCCCGGCCTTGCAAACGTTGGGAGGCGGCCTCGCGCACGGCCCTGTAGGTGAGCGAGACCCGGTCGCGTGCGACATCATCGGGACGAATCCCGTGTGTCCACAGGCTCCTGGCCTCGCCTTCCATGTGGCACAGTGTGCCGACCGGCAGGGGGGTTCTCACTCTCCGGCTCCCCCTCTCCCACTCCATGACCGTGTCGCTCAAGAGCGATATGGTCGCTACCCTCGGACCCAGTTCTCTCTGGTCTTTGTGGGGGTTGATCCCCACTCCCCTCCGGTACCAGTTGGCCAGCAACTGGTCCGGTTCCCACCCGAGACGGGTTTGTTTAGCGTTGAGTTCTTTTAAGTACATGAACCACACGGATTAACATGCACAGTTATTTTAAGTGTTTAGCAGCGGCTGCCAAACATCCCGTGACACCGCGCGAGGTGGTACAACGCTCTTTTTTCTTTTCGATTGCTCTTGATGGGGCATGCAGAAATACGCGCGTCGGTTTCTTCAGTGTATTTCTTGTTTGATCGGCGACATGATGTTTCATTTAGGCGGAGCTAAAGCCGCCGACGTCACGGAGAACTCAGGTTCTACGTTTTGATCAATCGTGATGCAAATAATTCTGTGTGTGTGAGTATAAACCCCTCTCTCTCTCTCTCCTCTCTCTCTCTCTCTCTCTCTCAATCTCTCTCCTCTCTCTCTCTCGGGAAAGGTCAACGCGGTAGCGGTGACCACGAGAACACATACAGGTGGGTGGGGAGAGGCCCTGGGACTGCTAAGGCGTGACTAACCGCCTTACTGCTCTCGGGACTCCGAATGGTAGGGTTGGAATGGCGGTGACATGGACGCGCGCGTGGTGGAGATGGACGGGAGGGCCCACAACCCGTCCGGTGGAGCGCGTGGTGCGGGTGGACGGCCGCAGTCGGGCGGACGAGCCGGGCGGCGAGCGGCAGGCCTTCGGTCGCTGGGTGAAGCGGCCGAGAGTGGACGGGGGTAAGCGTCGCGGGGACGGGTGCGACCGCCGTTCGCTCTCGCCGACGTGGGTACTCGCCGTTGGGTGCCCGCAGCCGGCCGGTCGCGGTGGCCGTGGAGTCGGAGTGGGTCGGGATGCGTCGCGCCTTGCAGGGCTGCAGAGGCGGCTGCAGGGCATCGCGGGCGGGCTGGCGGTGTACGACGAAGCCCCGGACAACGTGTCCAGCTCGACCTACTCGTCGACGCCCTCACTTCCAGGGTGTCGAGTGGCTCCGGGTATGCGGGCGGACGCGGGGCTCCCTCTGGCGAGGGTAACGTCGAACCGCGTCGACCTGCGCGCGTTGGCGGCGATGGACGGTGTCGGTCGATTCCGCGAGGTGCTGCCGATGTTGATGGATCCGGTAGCGTTTGCGGAGGCTTTCGTGTCTGGGGACGCCGCAGGCGGGTGCCGGGTGCCGTCGCGCGGGATGGAGCGACACCGGGCGACTCTGCGGTCGTGCGGGGTGGCGAGCGACGCACGTTCGCGGCCGGCATTCGCGATGAAGGCGTTTACCACGCCGAAGAAGGACGGACGAACGGCACGTCTCGTTCTGGATGCCCGGCCGCTGAACGACGCGATGCGCCGGCCGCCCAGCATGGACCTGCCCCGGCTGCGCGACTTCATCGCCGAGGTCGAGAGGCACCGGTTCGCCATGCAGTGCGACGGCGTGTCGTACTTCTACCAGTTCCCAGTAGACGCGAGCATTTCGCGATATTTCGGGATTGGTATGAAGGGGTGCGACATGCTGTTGAACGTGCTGTGCATGGGGTGGTCTTGGGCGCCGTGCATTGCGCAGCGCGCGTCGAACGTGCTGGTCCGGGACCTGGGCCTCGCCTGGGTGGACAACTTCCTTGTCTTGGGTGGGACGCTGGACGAGGCAGAGCGGAACGTGGCCGTTTTTCGGAAGCGGGCGCAGGCGGCGCGGGTCGAAGTGCGGGCGGAAGGCGACGACGCGTTGTGGCAGGTTCGCTCGCGGTTCGTGTGTGTGGGTGTGGAGTTCGACCTGGCTGCCGAGACGCAGCGGCACAGGCTCGACCCGTCGTGGGCGGAGCGGTGGGTCGACGGCAGCGGAATGACGGCGGTGCTTTCCGGCAGAGCGACGGCCCGTCAGTTCGCCGAAGTCTTCGGGGGCGCCGTCTGGGCGACGGACATCCTGGCGGTGCCCCGCTGCCATTTCGCGGCGTTGCTGTCGTTCGCGGGGAGGCTCGGCGGTCGCATGGTGGGTGCCGCAGCGCCGGTGTGGGACGAGGTCGTCGACGTTCCTCCGTCGGCGAGACGGGAGCTGGGCGCGCTCCGGAAGATCGTCCGGGAGAACCCGTGGGTCGTGGGCGGCGTCCCTGAGGACACAGGGAGCGTCCTGTGGACGGACGCCAGCTCGCGGGCGTGGGCGGCGCTGCTGGAGGCGGAAGGCCGGTTCGTGGACGGGCGGCAGGGCGTGTTCGCGGGACCGGACGCGGACGCCCACATCAACTTGAAGGAGATGTTGGCGTTCGCGGAAGGTGTGGTTCGGCTGTGCTGGGCGCCGGGGGCGCAGCGGTGCCGCATCGACAACGCGGCGGTTGTGGGCGCCGTGGCGAAGGGGAGTTCTTCCTCGTACGCCGCGAATCGCGTTTTGTCCCGGTCTCTTCGTGTTGCCGGGCGCAGAGGGATTGTCCTGCGCCCTGACTGGGTGCCGTCCGGCGGACAGCTGGCGGACCCGTACACGCGGGGGACCTCGTTGCCTCGGTTCCCGGCGCAACTTCCGCTCCCGCGGTCACGTGCCACACCCTTTGACTTGTTTTGATGTGTTCTCGGGAAAGGTCAACGCGGTAGCGGTGACCACGAGAACACATACAGGTGGGTGGGGAGAGGCCCTGGGACTGCTAAGGCGTGACTAACCCCGTCCCTGTCCCTCCCAGGGAGCCACCCCGGAACTAGCCTAGCCCACCTGACGGTGGGGGCCCACCTGACGGTGGAGGCCCACACCCTTTGACTTGTTTTGATGTGTTCTCTCTCTCTCTCTCTCTCTCTCTCTCTCTCTCTCTCTCTCTCTCTCTCTCTCGCTCTCTCTCTCTCTCTCTCTCTCTCTCTCTCTCTCTCTCTCTCTCTCTCTCTCTCTCTCTCTCTCTCTCTCTCTCTCTCTCTCTCTCTCTCTCTCTCTCTCTCTCTCTCTCTCTCTCACTCTCTCTCTCTCTCTCTCTCTCTCTCTCTCTCTCTCTCTCTCTCTCTCTCTCTCTCTCTCTCTCTGGGGGAGGGTTCCCGTACCTCGCAGTTTTTTCGTTGGTTCCGATTTCGTTCAACTTAAATGCTCTGTTTGAGATCCCGGATCCGAAAATGAGATCCGCATATCTTCTGGATTTCGCATGCTTGCTGAAAATTGATGGTGATTGACCGATGGATCGAGTATGAGAGCGCGATCGATAAATGTAGTCGACTACCGGGCAACGGGGAACTAGGGCTCGATTCCGGAAAGGAAGCCTGAGGAACGGCTACCACATCTGAGGATGCGCAGCAGGTACGCAAACTGCCTAATGGCAACCCTGCTGAGGCAGCGAAGAGAAATGGCCTCCAAAATCGCCTAGTCTCGTGAGGTTCACACTTCGAAGGCATGAGGCAAGTTACTCGGCGTTCCTGCACGAATGCAAGGCGATTCGAAGGGAAGGGACGCCTGCATACCGATGAGCGCGGATGTGCGGCGACAGGCTCCGGCGGCGGACCGTCGACGTCGTCCTTGGTTCTGCAGGAAACACCGCCGCCTCCAGATTCCTCCCGTCGCGCGAGGGGCGCGGGGTCGACGGGGTTTCCGCTCTGCCCGCCCTCGGCGGCGCTGCCCGCCGGCAACAGACCGTCGGGCTTCAGCGGGGGCGGCCGTTTTTTGCCGGACACCGTCGGAAGCCCCCGGGGGGTGTTCGCTGGAGACGGGCCCTCGCGGGGCGCTGGCAGAAGTTGTGGCTGTTGCGGTTGCTGTTGCTGTTGTTGCTGTTGCTGTCGTTGCTGTTGCTGTTGCTGTTGCTGTTGCTGGTGCTGTTGCTGTTGCTGTTGCTGTTGCTGTTGCTGTTGCTGTTGCTGTTGCTGTTGCTGTTGCTGTTGCTGTTGATGCTGTGGTTGCAGTTGCAGTTGCAGTTGCTGCTGCTGTTGTTCTTGTTGTGGTTGTTGTTGTTGCTGCTGTTGTTGTGGATGTTGATGCTGCGGTTGCAGTTGCAGTTGCTGCTGCTGTTGTTCTTGTTGTGGTTGTTGTTGTTGCTGCTGCTGCTGCTGCTGTTGTTGCTGCGGTTGCTGCGCTTGTTCCTGCTCCTGCTGCAGGGGGTCCGGCGTCGGGTGCAGCACGTACGACTGCCGGGCCCGCGCCTGCTGCTGCTGCTGCTGCTGCTGGGGCCGGGCGCCGTCGCGGCTGCGCCGGTACGGGTGCGGCTCCCGGGGCTGCGGCGCCCGCCCGTCGGCGACCGCGAAGCGCGGGTCCACTACTGTGCGCCCGCCGGCGGGCCACGCCGACAGCCCGCCGGCCGCCGGCGACGGCGCCCCGGCCGCGTCCGGCGGCCGACGCTCGGGCTTCGGCTCGGCGCCCGGCTTGCTCGGCGCGGCCGCAGCAGCAGCAGCAGCGGCAGCGGCTGCGGCCGCGCTGTGGGACGCAGGCGGCGGCGCCTTGAGGATCTGCCCGGCGGCGCCCCGCGGGTCGCGCTCGGCGGCCGCCAGCCGCTTGAGGTTCGCCAGCAGCAGCTGGTGCGTCGCGCGCCCAACCGTCGACGCCAGGCGGCGGAACCGCTGCAGCGCGTGCGAGTACTGCTGCTGCTGCTGCTGCTCCTGGTGGTGCGCCCGCTGGCCGCCGCCGGCGGGCCTCCCGAACACGCGCGGGTCGACGGACCCGGACAGCCCCAACGGAGAGCCCGGGGCGCGCACCGTGTGCACCGCGTGCACAGGCGAAGTGCAAGCCGGGGTTTTCGGCGACGAAGGCTCGCTCCGGGGGTTCTGCTGCTGCTGCATCTGCTGTTAATGGTACTGGTTTTGTGGAATCAAACAGGGGAAGGCAAGAAAATTCTTGTTGGCGGCGTGGTATCCGTCCGGTTCGATAGCTTGCACGGTGATTGCTTTTTAACACTCTTCTCTACTCACTACGGTACGTACTCTTGCACTCGTTTACTCACTTTCGGCTGGCCAAAAATAAAAAGACTCCTACGACCGACACCATGAACACATTCGCAATGAATGTGGCCCTGGGCCGCCCCACGTGCATACATGTTGAGCATTGAGTTCTTTTGAGTACATGAACCACATGGATTAGCATCACTGTTGAGCATTGAGTTCTGTAAAGTGCAAGTGCCATCAAGGCAGGCGAGCACTGTTCACGGGCTACTGTTACTTTATGACGTCGTCCGTCGGGAGAGTCAACGATGATGAGGATGAGGTCAAACTGGTCCTTTCCAGATCAAGTTTTGCATACATGTTGAGCAGGCTGCTGCAGCTGCTGCTGCTGCTGCTGTTGCTGGGGGGGTCCGGTGAACTGCCTGCGGAGGGCGGCGGTCGACCGGCGGAGCAGCTTCTGCGCGCTGCTGGCGACGGCTTCGGCGGGCGTCGCCGGGGACCGCGGCTCTGACGGCGGAGGGGGCCCAGGTTCCGGCTCGGGCGGCGCGTCCGAGGCGCCAGGCGGGTCTACAGGCGAAACGACCGCCGGCGGCTCGGTTTTCGGCAGGTTCTGCTCAACCGCCCGCAAGAGCTTCGCGAGGCACGCCTCGACGGAGCCGCGGTGGGACTCTCGGTCCGAAGGTGTGAGCTCGACGGGCAGGCGGAGCCAGGCCCTCAGCGGTTTCATCAAAAATGCGGTTTTTTCATTCAGGCTGCGCGCCAGCATTTTAAGCGCCGCCCGGTCCGGGAACAAAGGGAGGAGCTGCGGCAAGTCGGCAACGCTGCCGGCCCCCGCTTGCACGGAGAAGTCGTGGAAGGTGTGCGCCCTCGACCCGCCGCCGCCCTTCTTGCCGCGGCCCCCGTCCGCGTTCGCGGCCCCGGCCTTCTGCTTCTTCGTCGCCGCTTCGGCGCGGGGCGGGCGCCCAGAGTCGGCGGCCGCCGCCCCCTCGTCATCATCGGCGTCGGTGCCCCCGCTGCTGTCTGCGGACGACGACTCCCCGTTGTTGTTGGAGGGGACACCGCCTTCCGGTCCCGCAGGGTCAGCGGGTTGTCCTCCCGGTGGGGCGGACGAGCGCGCCCTGGGCTGTCCTTTTCGGTCCCTCCTCTTCTTCCTGCCGTGTCGGGGGTTGGGGGATGCGTCGGCCCTTGGTTGTTCGTCGTCGCTCGTGTCGTCGCCGCCGGTAGGGCTGGTCTCGCGGGAGTCCGCCCGTGACAGCAGCTCCTTCTCGGCGCCCGCGCACTCGTCGAGCACGGCGAACACCTTGCGCAGCGCCCCGCCGCGCAGCTTGCCCAGCGCCTCGTCCCTCTCCCGCAGCCGGGTCGGCAGCACGCGGTACACGGCGTCTCCCAGCTGCCGCCCCACGCGCACTTCGTCGACCACTACGCCTGCCTCCATCGCCTCCGGGATACGCGTCCGCACGGCTTCGGTCACCAGGGTCTCGCCCTTCCGGACGGCGCCCAGCAGGCCAGCGGCGGCGGCGCGGGCGGGGCCCGAGGCCTTCAGAAACCCGGTGGGGCCTTTCTCGAGGACGACGGTGCCGAACTGGATCGCGACTGCGACCAGCAGCCCGCGCCACAGCCGGCTCTCCCTGTACGGAATTTCGTCGCCTTTCGGCTTCACGGCGGGGGCCGGCGCGTTTGCGGTGCGGACGGCGTGCAGGGGGACCAGCTCGTCGAGCTTAGCCGCGCCGAGCACCGGTTCCAGCGACGCCGGGATCGGGAGGGTCAGGCACTCCTCGTGCAGCTGGCAGCTCCACGCGATCGCCGCTTCGGCGGTCGGGAACATGAGGACGATTTCGTCCCGTTCGGCCTCCAACAGCGCGCCGTGGCTGGCGGGCCCCTTCTCCTGTGGCCTCCCGCGCGGTGGCGGCGGCTGGTCGCCGGCGAGGAGGTCCTCCTTCGCTGGGTCGTCGGCGAGGGCGGCGCACTTCGCGACGAACGAGCTGAAGATCTCGTGCGCGCCTCCCTCGCTGGTGGCGGACAGCTTCGCCAGCATCGGGATGCTGACGACCGCGAGCGCAGCCGCCACCCGCGTCCCGCCGGCGCCGTGCGCGCGGGGGTTCGGATACGCGGCGCTCGAAATCTTGTCGACGCCGAACAGCTTGCCCGGCGGGGCCGCCGCCCCGGCCGCCTTGCCGTGGCGCTTGAACTGCTCTAGTAGGGCTGGGATCCCGCTGGCGGCAGCGTCGTCCTTCTTGAATGAGACCTGCAGCGGGCCGAGGTGCTTCATCCGGTGCGAGAGCAGCGACGGGAGCACCCGGTACAGCCGGTACCGATGAGTGTGCACCGCATCGCCGGCCCGCGGCGAGCCGAGCAACCCGGTGGAGTGCTGCTTCGACCCGGGCGACTGCGGCGAGCCTGGCGGCGTCGAAGCAGCGCCGTCGTCTCTCCCGGGGGGGGTCACAGCGCCTGGTACGCCGGGATCCGTCGACAAGTGCCGCCCGCGGGCACCGCCTGCCATGAGCTCTCCGCCGAGGGCAAGCTCCTCGGACGATGTCCACGCCTGCTCCCGCGTGACGTACGTCAGCGACCGCGACGCGGTTTCGCTGGAAAACGCGTCCCACGCAAGCCCCGACGCAACCGTCTCGCCGCCCTGCGCGGCGCCCAGCAGGTGCCAGACGGTGAACACGTCGTACGACGCGTAATCGGTCCTCCCCGTGACGCAGTTCCCGTCTGTGAACGACTTATTCGACCCACACGCGTGCACGGCGAACGCGACCCGCAACCCCTTCCACACCGGCGCGACGCCGCCGCTGGCCTTCGACTCGGACATGGTCTTGTACCCTGGGTACTTGAGCAAGTGCACACTCCACGAGGCTTCGACCAAAACCTCGTGGCAGCGCGCGGGATACGCGAGGGCCGCCTCGACGCGGGTGAAAACGACGAGCACGGCGCCGAGCATACTGCCGTTGACGATCCAGCCGCCGTACTCCGCGGCGTGTTGGACGAGGGCGTGGTGGACCTGGTTGTATGCCTCGAACATGACGGCGGGGTCACGGCGCCACATTTTGGCGAGGTCTGGGCCTTTGACTTGCCCGGCCACAAAAAAGAGGGGTTGCCCCGTCGGTCCGACGGGGCCGAATGGGTCGTGCTCCGTGGACGATGCGGTGGAGCCGGCGCGGGCCGGGTGTGGTTGGAGCAGCGACCGGGGCAGCTTCGCGGCCTTCGCGCGGGCGGCCTCGTCGGAGCGGAGCGCGGCTTCGAGCTCGAGCACGCGCGCGTCTAGGCGCCGGGCCCGGCCGCTCGCGGCCTGCAGCTGCGCCTGCTGGTGGATGACGGTCTCCGTCAGCTTCTGCGCGACCGCGGCGCGCCTCCCCGCCTCGAGCTCCTCGTCCCCTTGCTCCTGCACCCCGCCGCGCTCTGCGAGCAACCCGGACACATCGGTCGAGAAAAGCTCCGCCGCAAGGACCTGCGAAAGCGTTGGAAAATATGGTATGAAAGCCTTCGGGTGGCCATGGTCGAATGGGTTTAAGTGGTAAACGTCTTTGTGCAGGAAACTTTATAGTCGTGAGTGTTGCTGAAGATTGGCGGCAAAAAGACTGGTAAGAGCTCCTGGAAGGCAGCGAATAGTTAAGTTGCAGCTCTTGACAAAGATAGATGGAAAAAGAAGGCGTTTTTATGCTTCGCTTTTTCTCACGATCGGGGGGGTCGGTCCTGCTTTTGGCTTCGTAGGTTCTCCCGACTCCCCAAAATAGTGGTTAGCACAAACTCAAGAGGTCTAGTCAACTATTCCCTGCAGTATTAGCACATGGATTTACAAAGATCTTTGCACTTTCCACATGTTTTTCAAAATTAACTACTTCTTTTTTACATCTTTGTGTAAAAAAGAAAAAAGAAAGATCTTGAATTTTTGTAAAAAATAATAAATAGTGACTGTGCGTTGTCCTTGTGAGTGGGGGTGTGTGGTCCTTTTTGAGGTGAATTGCGCCTGTCGTTGCCTCTCCCTGAGGTTGCAGCCTAAGGAACCCAGCTGTGAGACAAAACTCGGCGCCAGTCTCGTCGGATTGCACCAGAAAAGAACTTCACGGGTTACAAAACACCCGCAACACGAGGCACGCGCCCAAGAACGTGCACGGCCACCGTAGCACCCGGAATCCTTTTTCGGTTCTGGTAGACTATAACCTAGTCCAGTTTCACATGTAGGTAAGGCAACAGACTGAACAAGCCGACAACGCTTCTCAGCTTGGGTTGATTCGACACACACGCTGCTCTCTCCACCCTGCTCGCGTTTCCGCTTCATTTCGAAACGGGCAAGTTTGTCTGCTACCTCCGATGCAGTGTCACTCCACTTCTTTGTGACTAAAGCACGTGTCAGAGCATCCTGCAGACACTGCTTCTTACCCCTTCGCATATACATGCGATGGGTTTTGCCATAAAAGAGCTTTGCGGCCTCCGGCATCTCATCGAGGTTACGGTCCTCAAGATTCATCGGGCCTGCACGAGCCTCAGGCTCGTGATCGGGCTCCGGGTCCGCGACGAAATCTGTTGTTGCCACGGAGCCAGCGGATTTCGAATCAGTGAGTCGGAATCAGTGGAATCGGACATTCCGAGACGAGGATATGCTAATAGCTCTGTCGAGCCAACCCCACTTTTTAGGGGACACTTTTTTAGCCTACCGTCGTACGCGTTTTTCTAGTAGTCCATTTCCCCCGCTCCGGGTTTTTCTCGATCCGTGACTCGGCACCGGGTATTTGCCGCACAATTCAGGCCTGAAGGCCCGGGTTCGAACCCGGCCGAGGACACCCGGGCGAGGCACTTTTCCGGTCGAAAATGATTTTCGGGGGTTGTTGGTTTTCGGGGTCTATCATGCCCGAAATTTGCGTTTTTTGCAGAGTTTCTCAATAACTCGCGGTATTTGGGTCCCTTTGGGTAACGTGAGTCAGTCTACCAGAACTGAGCATCGCCCGAACTTTGCTTCACCAGAAGTTAGCTTCGCCCGAACTTTGCTTTTGCATCACCACAACTTAGCAACTTGGTTTCGCCCGAACTTTGCTGCTTTCCGAACTTTACAAACCCCGTAAATCATTGTCGACCGGAAAAGTGCCTCGCCCGGGTTCGAACCCGGGACCTCCAGCCGTGAAGGCTTGCGCTGTTCACTCTGCCATCACGGTGTCATTTCCAGGGAGAAAACTTCCTGTTATGGAGACCGTTGAAATTACGCTATAAAAAGTGCCCCGGAGTTTCAAGCGAACTTTCACTCTAAAATGTGCTGCGCTTTGCGCGTAGAGGCAGCAGTTTGGGTTTCGGGGTCTAATGTGCCCGACATTTGCGTTTTTTTGCCGAGTTTCTCAATATCTCGTGGCTTTTGGGTCCCCTTGGGTAATTTGAGTCAGTCTACCAGATTCTGGTCCAGAACTTAGCATCGCCCGAACTTTGCTTCGCCCGAACTTTACGGTTTCCCGAACTTTAACTGATGCCTTTAGTCTCGCCTTACCGGCGCACATGTACTTTTTCTCCTGTGGTGTTTACGTACTTGCATCATTCCATCCGAGCGTTCCGTCTGTTCATTACTACCCTGAGCAACGCACTGTGCACATAGTCGGTGTCTACGTAACAGCAGATGGGTCGAGCTGCGGGGGCGGCTCACGGGTGAACGTCGTAGTCCGCAGAAGGGGGTCGTGCCATGTCGGCGGGTGTCCGCCGCTTCTTCTCACCGCGTTTGCGGAGCCCTCACTCAGCTTTGTTGGCCGTGTGAGCAACCATTAAAGCACAGAAACTGCACTACTACCTTGACGTTTCTTCACAAAATTTCAAGATCTTTTTTTTTTTCTTCAAGATGTGAAAAAGTACGTGCGCTCGGCTAAGGCCGGCGCGTGGCGAGACTGGAGGCAGCAGTTAAAGTTCGGGGAACAGCAAAGTTCGGGCGAAGCTAAGTTCGGGCGAAGCTAAGTTCGGGCGAAACAAAGTTGGGGCGGAGCAAAGTTCGGGCGAAGCTAAGTTCTGGTGAAGCAAAGTTCGGGCGAAGCAAAGTTCGGGTGAAGCTAAGTTCGGGCGAAACAAAGTTCGGGCGAAGCTAAGTTCTGGGTGAAGCAAAGTTCGGGCGAAGCAAAGTTCGGGCGAAGCTAAGTTCGGGTGAAGCAAAGTTCGGGTGAAGCAAAGTTCGGGCGAAGCAAAGTTCGGGCGAAGCTAAGTTCGGGCGAAGCAAAGTTCTGGTGAAGCAAAGTTCGGGCGAAGCAAAAGTTCGGGCGAAACAAAGTCCGGGCGAAGCTAAGTTCTGGGTGAAGCAAAGTTCGGGTGAAGCAAAGTTCTGGTGAAGCTAAGTTCGGGCGAAACAAAGTTCGGGCGAAGCAAAGTTCGGGCGAAGCAAAGTTCTGGTGAAGCAAAGTTCGGGCGAAGCAAAGTTCGGGTGAAGCTAAGTTCGGGGTGAAGCAAAGTTCGGGCGAAGCAAAGTTCGGGTGAAGCTAAGTTCGGGCGAAACAAAGTTCGGGCGAAGCAAAGTTCGGGCGAAGCTAAGTTCGGGTCTGGTGGCACAGTACCCGGGGGGAGGCCCCCCCCGACTCACCCGGGGTAGCCAAATACCGCGAGATACTGAGAAACTCCGCAAAAAACGCAACTTTCGGGCACATTTGACCCCGAAACGCAACAAACCTCGAAAACTATCTTCGACCGGGAAAATGTCATGGGCGGGGTTCGAACCCGGGCCTACCGGCCTGAAGGCCGACACCCGGTCACTCTGCCACCCGCATACCTTTCGGAAGGGTAAAAAAAAGCTTGCTCCGCACTATTATCTAGTGCAAAAACTATACACTTTCGCAACATTAAAAGCCGGGTTGGCTCGAATAGAGGCTATTCACATTGCATGTTCATAGGACCTCCAGTCTCGAAAAATGGGCAAATCCAACAACTTCTGAAAAGGAGTTTGTCAATCCATGTTAGCATACTTTCAATAATAAAAGGCTGGCGACAGCCCTCGAACATCTGGCCGCTCGCGGCCTGCGCGTTGAAGAATAGCAAGGTTTATGTAAAAGTGTTCGGGTGACCATGGTCGAATGGGTTATGTGGTAGACGTTTAGTGTAGTACTACATAAAAGTGTTCGGGTGACCATGGTCGAATGGGTTATGTACCTTCTAGTCGTGAATGTTGAAGATTGGCGGCAAAAAGACTGGCGAGAGCTGATGGAAGGCGGCTAATAAAAGGCTGGTGAAAGCTGATGGAAGGCAGCTAATAAAAGGCTGATGAAAGCTGATGGAAGGCAGCAAATAAAAGGCTGGTGACAGCTCTCGAACATGGCGCCACTTTTTGGCCTTTGACTTGCCCGGCCATAAAAAAAGAGCGGCGGCCCCATCGGTCCATGCTGCCTCGGCGTGTTGGACTTGGACGAGGGCGTGCTGGACCTGGTTGTATGCCTCGAACATGACGGCGGGGTCGCGACGCCACATTTGCGGCGAGGTCTGGTGGTCATTTGTTAGACAGAAACACACCTGCTCCGACCGGGCTTGGAGATACTCCAAGAGTTTGTCCGAGCCCTTGTTGGCCTGGACGAGGGCAACCTGCGTCTCGAGTATCGCGGGCATGACCTGCAGCATGCTCTCCAACTTGCCGTCGATGGACTGCCGCAGGAGGCAGCTCTGCATCTCGGCAGCGAGCTCGGGGTCGTCGAACTCGTCTTCGAGGCAGTCTAGGAGCGCAGCTACGCGGTGTGCGGTGCTGGACACCGTGTCGAACTGGTCCACTTGCTGCTGCGAGCAGAGGCCGAGCTGACGGAGCCGGCTTTCGTACACCTCCGCCTCGGTCAGGGCCACCGGCAGGCCGACGGCGGGCGAGTCGCTGCCGCTGACTTCGTCCGACCCGCGTTCGGACGACGAAGGCGCCGCGCGCACTTCAGACGCCCTCGCCTGCGACAGCCGATCATCCGCGGTGGGAGACGGGCTGGCAGACCGCGCCGCCTCCTGCGCCTCGTCATCGCCCGCCGGCCTCTTCCTGTGGCTACCCGGCACGACGCCGCAGCCGTCGCACTCGGCCCTTTCGAACAAGCGTTGGATCGCCGCATCTTTCGGCGAGTAGTACGTCATGTACAAACTCGCGCCGTGCGTCCCCCCCCACCGAAGCCGCCGCCCCCCCTGTCCGCTGGAATTGCATCAAGTTGCCTGTTTGTCACGTGTTTTTACCACGACACGGGACGATCGAAGGGGTGGTGACTAGTGCGGCCATCGCTACAGATACTCTGCATTCCAACTTCAAACGATCAAGTTGCCTGTCTGTCACGGTGTGCACGACACGGTACGATCGAAGAGGTAGTGGCTAGTGCGGTCATCGCTACAGATACTTTGCATTCTAATTTCAAACGTTGGTACACCACGGTCCATATCCCGCGGAGCTGCACAGAATTGCTTGGAGCTGTCTATCACGGGTACCACGACCTGACCTCTCAGCGTTGACATTCAGCGCACCGGGCAGAGTGTCACAATCCACCGCTGTGATGAAGCGAAACCTGGTGGCTTAATGAACCAGCTGGAATCCTCTTGTGTACGCCGCTGTGATGACTGCGTACGCCATTGGTTCATCAGGAGCTGAGGAACCCCCCACTCCCCGCGCAGCGATCTCACAGGGGCGAGTGCCCTGGAGGTGGCACGGAAGTCGAGTTCTGGTGCGCGGGAAGTCCGGAGAAGAGTACATTACACCCGCCCCGAGGGTGCCGTGTTCATCAAATTTGGAGTGCACGAGCCCCACCGGTGAACGACCCTTTTCCACTCGCCCCTTGTTAGTCTGGTTTCGAGTATCGTGGTGTTGATCGACAAGGTCTACGTCGTTTAGTTATCACGCCGTGAGAGCGTCCATACAGTGCATAATGACACTGCACTTTCTAACCGTGCCTAACGCGAGCAGTCGTTTGATGATATCGATTCGACGGCGCTACTTAGCCTACTGTCAGTAGATTGTTTCGAGAAAACAGCTTTTTTCCGAACAGTTAACTTTGCAAGTCACAGCGTCTTGCTGGTCCGCGGGAAACAATCATGTACGCAGAAAGGGGAAGTGAGTACCGTACGCAGAAAGGGGAAAATGTTTCTTGGGTTTGAAGAGCGCGTGGTGCTTGCACCACTGAGGCCAGGTTGTCTAACCGCGGATTTAGTGAAGGATTGTTCAGGAAACGGTCGCGAGCGAAACCCGACCATTTCACTGTCTTCTTTGTTTTGTGATGCGAACATCACGAGGTGCTGTCCGAAGACACCGCCCACGTGAGCACTGTTAAGCAGCGGTTGCCAGATACTCCCGTAGCACCTATTCACGGGTTTGCAGGGGTAAAAAGGAAGCCCGGGTTGGGGAGGGTGGTGGGTTTGGTGCGTAGTGAGTAAGGGGAAGTGAGTACCGTACGCTGAAAAGGAAAGTGAGCACAGCCGGCTGAAGTGGTATGTGGTTGCCTCGAGCAGCGGCAGACAGAAACACACGCGCGGTACATAGGTAATGTAGTGTGTGTGTGTGTGACAGTCTGATATGAGCACTGTTAAGCAGCGGTTGCCAGATACTCCCGTAGCACCTATTCACGGGTTTGCAGGGGTAAAAAGGAAGCCCGGGTTGGGGAGGGTGGTGGGTTTGGTGCGTAGTGAGTAAGGGGAAGTGAGTACCGTACGCTGAAAAGGAAAGTGAGCACAGCCGGCTGAAGTGGTATGTGGTTGCCTCGAGCAGCGGCAGACAGAAACACACGCGCGGTACATAGGTAATGTAGTGTGTGTGTGTGTGACAGTCTGATACAAGAACGGAGCAACCTCTGCAAGCGAATGAGCGGCTGAAGGCGGCCGCATGCCGGGCGCACACAGCAGCAGTGCCGCGTCGGCAGCGTTTGCACTTCCGGATGGGGCTGCTGCCGTGAGCATCGACAGCCAGCGCATGACGGCAAAAGGTGCAGGGGTCGGGGCAAGCTTGGCTCGCGATCTCATGTGCGCGCACCGAGATCCCTCCGAACATGAACAGCTGCGGCAACGGGTAGTTCTTCCTAGACCTAGGTACAGATGTCCTAGTGGTCCTACACATAGCGTACGTGTACCATCCACAGGAGGACACAACTGCTAGTGGAGTGGTCGGCTAGCAGTAGCACCACAAGGTAGCACCACAAGGTAGCACCACAAGGTAGCATCACAAGGTAGCACCACAAGGTAGCACCACAAGGTAGCACCACAAGGTAGCACCACAAGGTAGCACCACAAGGTAGCACCACAAGGTAGCACCACAAGGTAGCACCACAAGGTAGCACCACAAGGTAGCACCACAAGGTAGCACCACAAGGTAGCACCACAAGGTAGCACCACAAGGTAGCACCACAAGGTAGCACCACAAGGTAGCACCACAAGGTAGCACCACAAGGTAGCACCACAAGGTAGCACCACAAGGTAGCACCACAAGGTAGCACCACAAGGTAGCACCACAAGGTAGCACCACAAGGTAGCACCACAAGGTAGCACCACAAGGTAGCACCACAAGGTAGCACCACAAGGTAGCACCACGAGTACTCGGCCTTCTCGTGGCTGGTCGTCCAATAATCCAGGCCAACACTGGGTGCCCGGCCCCTGGCTCAATGTATGTTTGATGCTGGTACCAAGTCTTCTTCGCGTGAAAGCAGAGTTTCGTTTTGTTTTCTTCACTTTTTTTCATTCGCTGTCGGCAACTTCTTTCTTTACCATGGTGGTTTTGTACGTCGGTTGGTGCCATAGAGTTCCTATTTTTCGGCCTGAAACAGTCGCTGAAAGCGGGGGGTACCTGATCGATGAAGCCGTCCGTTATCACAAGAGGCGGGTCGCCGTTTCGAGGCACGCGAAGGCGAGGCACCGGTCGTTCTCGCAGCAGGAGGGCGATGTTTCGCTGTACCTGCGCTTGCAGCAGCGACGCCGTCGCCCGCCCGCGGCGGTACTAAACGACCAGCCACGAGAAGGCGGAGTACTCGTGGTGCTACCTTGTGGCGCTGCTGTTAACCGACCACTCCACTGGCAGCTGTGTTCTCCTGTGGATGGTACACCTACGCTGTGTAGGACCACTAGGACATCTGTACCTAGGTCTAGGGAGCACTCAGGACTACGTGCCGGGCGCATACAGCGGCAGTGTCGTGTCGGCAGCGTTTGCACGTTCGAATGGGGCTGCCGCCGTGAGCATCGGCAGCTGGCGTATGTCGACACAAGGTGCAGGGGTCGGGGCCAGCTCGGCTCGCGATCATGTGTGCTCACCGAGATCCCGAACTTGGACAGCTGCGACAACGGGTGGTTCTTCATCAGGTATCTGTTTTTTTTGTGTTTCCGGCGGCTTTTTTGTGTTTCCGACGATCCCGAACGGACGTACAGATTGGTGTCTTTCGACCTTTAGTATGCTTGTGAAGTTCAGCTTAGTGCGTGCTTGTGGTGATCGGTGGGGTTCCCAAAAGAAATGTTTTGTGTTATCGTATCTTCGATCTAGACTTGATCTCGTGCATTAGCCAAGTGGCCCATTCTGTTGCTTTTCCGCTGGGCTCCTGATAGCGGACTCGAGCACAAACGGACAGTATGACTGCTGTGTTGCGGATTTTTTTAGTACTAACAATCTTGTGGGTTGCCCTTCAATGTATTGTGCAGGCTAAAAGACGTAGGCAGCGTGTTTTGGTGGTTGATCAGAATTCCTTACCTGAATACACACAGGGTAAATACAAGTGGGAAAACGATCAACCGGCACGCACAAACAAAACAAAGCGCCTGTCTTTTTTTTTTTTTTTTTGAGTGCAAGTTCAGGGCATTAGCTTGGTCTCCAGCCCATTTTCCAAATTTGGACCGCTAACGGCTTTTTGCGTTTTCACTGGTTTTCAGCGGTTTCTGCACTTAGGGGGCTCACCTGCCAGTGTTGCACGGTCTCTGCCACCTCTCCGGCCTCAACCTCTAGTGTCACGGTGTAGCAACAGCCAGGATTTGTCGACTGGAACCCCCGGTACCACAACATCTTGTCTCTGAGTACAGTAGAAGAATGGAGTTACACACTACGCACTCTAACTAATGGTCGTAACGTGTGTGGCCCTCTAATGTAGTGTAGTGGTCATCTCCACTCAGTGTTCTTCAAATACTAATAATCACCAATAATGCACCAAATTTCCAGGCCCGAAGAAACGGTATTGTCCATCATGCACAGACATCCGAGCTAGCTTGCTCCCTCCTCCACCACCCTGTCGCAAGGGCAGCGCGAACAGAAGTTGCCTCACACCCGCCGACCTTTGTATTCGCCGAATTCTTCGAAAGACCTGCAGCCCAGGAAATAGGCACAATACTGCGCGACGCGACGTATCTTCACGACAAGGCTGGGCCCTGAGAGGCCCTCAGATTGCACATTGGCCACTCTGCCGAGGCTTGGTGGTGGTGTAGTCCCATTTTTTATTTCTTTTTTTCTCGGCGGCCTTCAGGGAAAGCCTGCTACACGGGAGCCAAGCTTCACGTGTTCGGCGGTACTGCAGAGCCACGGGCCTACGGGTCAAGTGGCAACCGATTTCCCAAACTAAAGCATCAAGGCTTGGCGCACCTTGGGGCTTGGCGCTCGCGCTGAACACAAGCTCGTCGAGGCGGTCAGCCGCAGGGCAGAGCGGACGGGGTTGTGGCACTGTGCTGCCTCCGACTCAAGCTTTGCAAGCTGTGGTTGACCGTCACGTTCCTGGACCAGGAGCGGCCTTTTTCTTTTTTCTTTTTTCTTCTTTCTTCTTCTTCTCGGCGGCCTTTCCGAGTTTGGGCTGACAGTCCAAATGTGGATATAGAAGCTAATCCCCTGAGTGCACGTTCATTTTTTTAGCATTATTTGTGGATTAGAAGGTCGGTATTTTAAAGTCTCCGGTTGACCGTAGAGGCTTGGGTGTGGAGGTGCTTCTACAAGAAAGCGGGATCTTCCTGACGAGCACGCAACCCGGTGGACATAACCAAGAGTCGAAGATTAGCGTCGAAACTTCCTGGCTTTCCACGCCGTAGCAGAACGACCACACCCTACCCAATCCCAAACACCCCCTAAACGCGTTAGGACTTCGCAAGGTTTCACAACGGAGTGACACATCACCCGAAACGAGCGGCACCCTCTCACTTTTCTCAACCTGCTTTTTAGGAAATACTTGAGGAGGCTGCCAGCTGCAAAAGATCAAAGGAGGTAAATGTGCTGTAGGCCACACGAAACACAGGTGAATCTGGGTGGGCGCAAGCGTTCAACAAAAAAAGCCCACTTTGTGGTTGTTTCTCCCCCTCTGCCTCCTTCGAAGTAAGCACAAGGCAGCCCCTCGAGCATTTCTTGTGTTTCTGACGATCGAATGGGACGGACAGATTGGTGCTTTTGGACCTTTTGTTTGTTTTGTGAGGTTTAGCAGTTTTGTTTTGAGTTAAAGTTCGCTTGAAATTCCGGGGGTTTAGGGTCTCCGTGTGACCGTTCCCGGACGTGGCTAGCCATAACCCAAAACGAAAGCGTGCACCAAAAAAACAATCCGTAATCATATAGCCCTTTCTTGCTCTAAGAGAACCCATTCATGACTGTTTGTGACCGACACCAAGTACATTCCTTCGTGGAGTGTTTTTGTACAATGAACGTTCGTTGCAGGGTATTAGTCCAGAGTTCCTGGGGTTTGCATCTTGACCGTTTACGGGGTGGTTCTGGTGAACGTGTCGTCATGGTGGCTAGGGGCGGAGCTGACACACCTTCGCAACTTTGTCCAAAGTAACGTATCACATGGGTCTGCCCCGGTGCCCTCGGTTTCTTACGATTCATCGTGGGAATGTTTCAGCGTAACGACCAAACAGCAGGTCATTGGGGTTTAGCAACACAATGTCTAGAATTGAGCCAAGGCATTCTTCGCGCGCACCGTTGTAAATGCCACCCCTCCCACCTATCTTTTCTGGAAACGCTGTGGTTTGCGTCATTCCGACAATTTTCGTTTTCAATAAAACCCCGGTTTGCAGAGTCTGAATCGGCGGCGTAAACTAATCCCCTGGTTCGTTGTCAGCCCATCCTGAGACGAGCGTACACAAGCTCTGAAGATGACAGGCTAAAGCGGGGGGGTACCTGATCGATGAGGCCGTCCGTCATCTCAGTCGGCGGGTCGCCGTCGTTTTCGGAGCACGCGAAGGCGAGGCACCGGTCGTTCTCGCAGCAGGAGGGCGACGACTCGTTGTAACCGCGCTTGCGCACCAGCGACGCGGTCGCGAGCCCGCGGCGGTACCGCAGGATGCGCTGCTGGACGACCAGCCACGAGAAGGCCGAGTACTCGTGGCCTTGGAAGTACGTCCCGCGCAGCAGGACCAGGTAGTCGATCCACGGGCGCACGTCGTTCGGCAGCTCGTTTTGGATGCACACGCGGTACAGCGGGTGCCTCACGGAATAATCCGTGAGGAAGTGGCTCTGCTCCGCCGGGGTCAGGTACTCGAAGATGCCGCTGGCGACCACGATGGGGTACGGCTTGGGGTCCAGAAACGACGTCTTCGACCGCCGGTACGCGCGCCACCAGTGGTCCATCATCTTGTCCGCGAACATGTCCCGCTCGACGCGGAGGTGCAGCGCGATCCACCGCCCGGCCGCCGCCCGCACCGCAGGCAGCGATTCGATCTTCGCGACGGCGCTGTCCGCAGCGCGGACGAGGTAAGGGGCCAGCCGAAGGGTCTCGTGGGCCTGCTGCAGGTTCACGACGTCCTCGCGCATCGCGCCATACTTCGGGTTCGCCCCGACCATGATGTCGGTGCAGCCGAGGTCGACGACTACCACGCGCGCGCTCGAGTGGTTTCGCAGCTTCTTGTTGATCAGCGCCTTCCAGATCCAGCCGGCCCGCCGCCGCTTGTACGTGACCCGCGCGACGTCCGCGGCGGGGAGCCCGAACCGGGAGGGGGCATCCTCCGTGAAGTGGTAGGAGTACGCCTTGTGGCTCTTCGGCAGCGTGATGTTCGTCGGCGGCGCCGGCGACGCGAACACCCGCGTCCCGCCCGGGAAGTACGCTTGGAACGACGCGACGTCGTAGATTTCGCGGAGGTGCAGCTCGTGCCACTCGTTCTCGCGTTCGACGTCGCGGCTGCCCAGCAGGTTGCGGGAGCCGTACGTTTTCCGAGTCCGCGCGTGCGGCAGGACCACCACGTCCGGCTCGATGTACCGTGCCAACGCGAGAGCACTCAAGTGCCCGTAGTGCTGGCTCAGCGCGCCGTGGCACGCTGTATACGTCAACACCACGACCGGGCCATGCTTCAACCCCCACCGCCGGCCGCCGCCTTCGCCGTGCGGACGCGCCTTCAGGATGCCTTCAACAGTCGCGTTGATATCCTCACGGGTCGCCGGCAGCGGCAATTCCGCCCCCCGGACCTCCGCTGCAACGTCGACGCAGTCGATCAGGGCATCGGAGTGCGTCGGGCCCAAGGTGGCCGCCGGGACCCCCGCCGCGCCGAGGTGCCACACGGCGAACGCCACCAGGGTGAAGGCGAGCTGCGCCTTCAAGACCAGCCGCAGACGCCTCTGCATCATCGGCGCATTGGAGGTGGGCACGGTTCTCAAAAAAAAAAAAAAAGACAGCCGATCGGTTCTACTTGTTTCTTTTGCCCTGTGCCCCGTACTGTATTGGTCGATGCTGAAAAGACGCAGGCAGCAACCCACAAGATTGCTAATACGGGAAAAAAGGTATGACACAAAAGTCGATCATTTGATTGCAGTCGCTGCTTCACATTTCCTATGACGTCGCGTTGTTGTGATCTCCGCGCGGGTCGCCGGACTCAGCCCCCCGGACCTCCGCTGTAACGTCGACGCAGTCGATCAGGGCATCGGAGTGCGCCGGGCCCAAGGTGGCCGCCGGGACCCCCGCCGCGCCGAGGTGCCACACGGCGAACGCCACCAGGGTGAAGGCGAGCTGCGCCTTCAAGACCAGCCGCAGACGCCTCTGCATCATCGGCGCATTGGAGATGGGCACGGCTCCTTCTCTTTAGAGTGCAAGCTCACTTAGGGATACGGGGGGTCCATAGTCTCCTCTTTCTCAAAACAAAAAGACACCCGCTTCGTTTTTGATCAGCTTCTCTACTTGTTCCTTTGCCCGGCGCTGTATTGTGGATGCTGCAAAGACGTAGATAGCGTGCGTGGTGGTAATCGGAATCCCTAACCTGAAGAACTAACAACCCTCAAGATTGCTGTAATTTTTGCCTGGAGGTTTTCGTGTTATTCTGCAGATGCTTTGAGCCATATTTGTGTCTAGGTTTTCGTACGTCTTCTGGCTGACAGTCTTCTTCTGGCGGTATTTGTTCTTCTCTTTCTCAAATTGTGTCTCAAGCACGTTGTAAAGACGTGCTTTACCCAGCACCGTGCTTGGAATGGGTTGCGCCCTACATCGGGGGTTTAGTCTGTTCGAATGTTAAGAAGCCGGAAACTTTGATCCTCGCTGTCTGTTGAGGCGGAGTGGGTACTCGAAGTTTTGCTGGGTGAGGTCCAGGACTGCAACAGGAGCCTGATACTCAGCGGAACTAGAAACATTCTGCCAACATCTGCAATCGAGCGCGCGACCGTCGGCTAACCTGCAAACCCCAGTTGCCCAGCGCAAATACGGGAAGCAGAGCGAAACGTAGAGAAGAAGACCAATGGCGGTTTTATTGTTTTCCTTCTTTTTTCTTGTCGAAGCTTTGCATACCAACCAAACGGGGCTCTTTCGTTCTTAATTTTCCCATTTGTTTTGCCTCTGACGACAGCATGTGTGGCAGACTAGCCCACCCAGGTGGTTGGTTCAAACGGTAGGAAGGGTCTCGACCGTTCGGAGTTGCATGGCCTTTTTTAGAGTAAAAGCTTTTTTGAGTGTAGTAGACGATCAACCGGAGTTTGACGTTTGTTGTCGAGCTCTGTCTCCCGCAGCTCAGGGGGAATAGATGTTTTTTTCACGGTTCCCAAACCGCGAAATCACGTTTTCGCGGTTTGGGGGAGCAAAACAAAATGTTGAGCGTTTACGCCCGCCACTGAACCCAGATTCGCCTGTGTTTCGTGTGGGCTACAGCACATTTACATCCTTTGATCTGTTGCAGCTGGCAGCCTCCTCAAGTATTTCCTACAAAGCGGGTGCTTATACAAAAAAAGAAGGAAATCCGGCATTTAGGTAGGGCCCCTTGGGTGGTTGGGCTGAAGGGACATACCCTGTGACACACTGCGCTGCTGCCAGTTCTCCACTTGACCGCTGTTTGACACTCCCAATCACCGGGAGATATTCAGCCTTAGCAGAGGGATACCTACCGATTCGCTCGACATTCCCGAACTGAGCAACTCATGCAAAAGAAAAAGAGCACGAGTCGCTCGGCGGTTGGAGGTTGACTGGGAACAGCAAGCTGCACGGTACGTATGCAAAACCCGCTACGTATGCAAAACCCGCAATGCCACAAGAAGGGCTCGAGAAAGATTGTTAGTACTAAAACTCGGATCCAGCCCGTCCCCTGAAGCCGCTCCAGACTCCCCCCAAAAAACACTCGGAGGGGCCGCCCGGTGCACATTTTGAGGGAGGCTAGAGGGAACGTTATACACCTATAAAGTGCGTTTTTTTTTGTTGAACGCTTAGGTCCGGCACTAAACCCAGATTTTACCTGTGTTTCGTGTGGACTGCAGCACCTTTCCCCCTTTGGGGGTTTTGCCGCTGGCGGCCTCCTCGAGTACTTTCTGCGGAATGACTCTGAAATGCTTTGCTTGGTGGAGCTCCATTTTACCCCTGTGGCAGGTACGGAGACAGGTACACGTACAGGTGGTAGGCAGGTAGGGCAACACACGCGTGCTTCATTCGCACTTGGTGGAACGGTGGGCCCTCCACGGCTGGTGGGCCATGTGTCCACGATCCGCCCGGACAAGTCAGGCGGGGCAAGAACAGGCACCGGAGCACGAGCAAAAAATAACTGTTAATTGCCAAATGCGCGTAGTGCTTGCACACAGAGGTCTGAGGTATTTTGAACCGCGGGGGTGTCACTAGCTTTGTGCAATGGGGGGCAGGTAGTAAAAAACAAAGTGGCACCTCATCGGGAGTATACGGCTTCTGTGGATAACACCAGAAAACACTACACGAACTCCACCGCGCTGGGTACCTCTCCTCCCGTTTTCTGTCCAGTTTTGCTTCTTCTGAACACCCTATCAGCTCGAGAAACTAGAAAGATAAGAAACGCAGCGTGCGCGTGCGGGTAGCCGTGTCGTGAGCTGCGAAATACCTCAAAGGTACGCAAGCAGGCAGTTGTTCTTGAATATGTACCAGCCGCACTGCAGCCTACTTCCGAAGAAAGGCTGGTGCAATCGTGGCGTTATCCAACGGCAAGCTCTACTGAGGCGGGCAGTCCTTCAGAGAAATTAAGAGGAGAAAGAAAGGGGGGGGATGAAGGATAGCAAGAACGTGCTACGTGCTTGGAATGGTTATGTGCTTAACACCGCATCCTAGCACCGTGTTTCGGTGGCTGTAAGCCACGGACACATGAGACGGACCATCATGCGTCCCTCGCTTCGCGGCGGTTTGCAAGAATACAGGCCAGGCCTGCTTTGGCTTCACGGCGTTTGCGACGCACTGTGTTTCGTGGGTCGTCATATTCGGGTTGTGTGGGGATCGGTAGTCCGCGTGGCGTCGGTGTGTGTCAAGGGTGTGCCCCTGAGGTGATTTGCTCGTGAAATCGACCGTCGCGACGTTGTTGCCTGCTTGAGCTTCACAGCGTTTGCGATGCGCTGGGTCTCGTGGGGTCGTCATACTGCGGGGAGTGCGGGCTGTGCGGGGATTCGGTAGACCGCGTGGTGGCGTCTGTGTCTGTCAAGGGAGTGCCCCGGTAGTCTTTGCTCAGGGACTCGACCTCTTTCGCGACGTCCTTGCCGCAGCACAAGCGGGTGTCGGGGTTGACGTCCCAGAGCCTGCCGCTGATGAACTCCCACACCTCCCTGCGAAGGGAGGTGAGCAGGTGCGCGGGCGGCGCGGGCTTCTCGTTGCGCCGAAGCTTGTCGGCGGCGGTGTTCCGCCACTGCTCCTCGGTCCGGGCACCCTCTCGAAACGGGGGGCCTTCGAGACCCTCGTAAATGAGGCACCCGAGGGACCAGAAGTCATGCACGACTGTCGCCTTCCTCTGAGACTCCGCCGCTTGCACAATCTCGGGAGGCGACCAAGGCACGCAGAAACGGTGCAACGGCGAGCCGATGTCGGCTGCGAGGCCGACGTCCGCCAGCTTGTAGTCGAAGTCCCCGCCGCCCCTCGTGCACAGCAGCACGTTGCGGGCGGCCACGTCCAGGTGGACCTTCGTGAACTGGTCGTGGATGACGCCGAGGGCCCGCGCAACGGACGCGGAGCACGCCAGGACCCGCACCACCCTTTCTTCGCTGTCCAGCGGGATGCCGTTCAACAGCTCCAAGAACCCGCCCCCGTCGCAGTAGTCGGTGATCATGTACAGCGTCTCGCCGTGCGTCGTCCACCCGAACCCGCTGAGGATGTGCCTCGACCGGAACAGGAGCAGCGTGCGGATCTCCTCCTGGAACGACGAGAAGCTCCCCCTCCGGCTGTGCACGTGCGGCGCCAGCCGCTTCACGGCGACCGTCTCGCCGATGACGGAATACTCGCACTTGAACACCTCCCCGAAGCGACCCTTCCCGATGGCCGTCCAGTTGCTCAGGCGGTCATACGGGATGAGGTACTCCTGCGCGAGCCCGTCGTCTATCTTTTTGGAGCTCTCCGCCGCGGACGGCGGCTCGTCCCCGAAGCAGTACTGCCGGCTGTTCTCTCCGTACGGCACGTCGGACAGCCCGCGCGACGAAACCGTGCTGTACTCGTACAGGCAGTCGATCCGGGTTTCCCGGGCGTCCGACGAGACCGACCGCTGCGGCTCTCCCCCCTCGCTCCCGGGGGTGCCCGCGGCGGCGTCGGGCGGGGGCGGCGGCTTGCGGGCGTTCGCGATCTCCGGCAGGACGAACGCCGCGGTGTTTAGCACCTGCACGACGGGAGTCGCGGCCCACGGCGCGCCGTCGGAGGGCGACGCGGGCCACGCGTGGGGGGGGGACGCGGGCGCGGCGGTGTCGTACTGCGGCTGCGACTCGAACGAGGGGCCCGACGCGGCCGGCGAGTCGAACGACCCCCGCTCCGGCATCCGCACGCCAGCGCCGAGTTCGCTCGCGGTCGAGTAGCAACCCGCCGAGTCACCTCCCATCCCCTTGATCTCCACCGGGCACCCGCTGGTCGACGAGGGGGCGTCGACGCCGTCGTACGGGATCTCCGGCGCGCTCGTGAAAAACGCGGTCCGCGTGGGCTCTCCGCCCTCGCCGACCCCCGTCGACCCGGGCCAGTGCAGGAAGTGCTCGACCGCCGGCGCCCCGTTCCTGAAGAACGTCAGCGCCGCGCTGTCCGGGCAGAACCGCGCCCCTAGGTACACCCCCTTCACCGGCCCCCCCCCCAACAGCCCTCGGGTGACTGGATCCGCCGTCGGCGGGATGCTGCACGGGCGGAGCCCGTCGCCGCCGGCCGCCCCAGGGGTGAAGGGCAGCTCGGCCGGCTCGGCCCCCTCCCGCACCTCGACGCAGACCTCGCCGTCGAAGCAGAACAGCCGGTCGGCTGCGTGGCCCTCCGCCGCCCCCTCGTCGCCGGCGCCGGCCTTCGACAGCAGGAGGCCGACCCGCACCCGCTTGACCGCCGGGCTCTCGCGGTGGGGCGCGAACGCCTCGAAAAACACGGGCCCCCGGTCCGCACCGAAGCGGCCGGGGTCCGGAAACGCGCGCGCCTCGCCCCAGGTGTCGAGGTACTGCGGCGCGACGCACGGCAGCGCGAGGTCGCCGAACCGGTAGCTCGCGACGTTGGCCGAGACGCCGGCCCACTCGGCGCCGCAGGGGAACGCGAGGAGGAACCGCGTGAGCGCCTCGTCCCGGGCGGCCGCTTCGGCGGCTTCGGTCGCTGCGCGCGCGGCGCCCGCCGCGAAGTCGACCTCGTATCGGTGCTGCTGCACGTCGCCTTCGGCGGCGGTGCAGCAGACCTCCCGGACGACGGTTCGCACCCGGGCGACGGCTTCGCTGCACAGGTCGTCCAGTGCGTCGGACCCGTCGCTGTTCTGCAGGCGGACGGCCGCAACGAGGACCTCCATCAGCGGGCGGGCCACCCGGAACAAGTTGAGCACCGTCCCCCTCCCCCGGACGCGCTCGAACTCCTCGCACAGCGGGATCGACGACACGCTGATCTCGAACCGCGGCTGGTACTTCGAGTTCGTCACGTTCTCCTCGACCCACTGGATCTTGACCCGGGTCCCAGACTCGTTGACCCACGTCCCCGTGATGCCGGTGCGCGATTCCTTCTGCCGGATGCAGCTGTACACGTACACGCTGTCCCGCGTCTTCTGCGGCACGGACAGGCTCCCCTCCCCGTTGAGCACCATGTTGTTCGCGATCCACTGCTCAACGTTCCTGTCCGTGATGAGCTCGCTGACCTCCATGCGCACGCGGCAGTCTCCGTGCTGCATGACCACGTCGCGTTTGAAGTGCTTCATGAACATGTCATCCGAGTTCCTGACCAGCTTGCGGATGCGAAGCCGGTGGCCGGACTTTTCAAGGAACGCCACGCACACGCTGGAGCCCTCGGGTTCGGAGACGTGTGCTTGCCATCGACTCGGGCGGGCCTTGCGCGGCATGCGGGTGAAGCCGCAGGACGCAAGCCGTGCCTCGAGCGACGCGAAGCCCGACTCACTGAACTTCGAGTCGAAGGTGGTCTTCGCTTCCACCGTACCGCTGCGCAGGGCCCGGTCGCGGAAGTCGCGCTGCCCGCGCACGAGCGACGTCACCGTTCCGAGGAGCACCCGGAACCGGATGTGCTCTTCCGCCGCCGCGCGCCGCCGGTGCACCAGGTTCGCCAGTATGTCGCCGAAGAGCCCGCGGACGACCTCCTTCTCGTCGCCCCCCGTCGTCACCACCGACACCGCCGCCGCCCTCCCGGACGGCGGCGCCTGCGCGCCCCCGTACGCATCCGGCGACCCCGGGCCCCGCCGCGACGGTGGCACGTACGCCATCGCACACCCCTTCAACTCCACGCGCCCCCACTGAGCCGGTCTAGACCCGACTACAGACTACAGTTGCCGGTGATAGCCGCAACTCAACGCGTGCCCACACTGAGCCGGTCTAGACCCGACTATAGACTACAAAATTGCCTGTGCGATAGCCTACGATAGTCGAGGTTAGAATGCAGCCAAACAAAGCCTACGATAGCCTGTGCTAGACTGCTGGTAGACTGTGATAGACAGCAGCAGGCAGTTTGATTCACGCTTCCGGGAAACAGGGGTAGACTTGCTCACCCCCACTGCCCCCGCACCCGGATCGAGCTCGATAGGTTCCGCACAGGGAACGGCGATCGCCCGCCGCCGAGATTTGAGGCAAAACAGAATCACGCGCCAGGACCGAGTAGCGACGCGAAACGGCACGAGTTCTCTACTTTTGAGAAGGGGTCACCACTTGCTTCCACCGGCGCAGGGTGTTCCGGGCCGCTTCCGGGGGGGGGGAAGGCCGGGGCCGCGATGTTCTGCTTCTTCTTGAAGGCCCCGGAGGAGACGGAAATTGCCGGGATGCAAGTGTTCCGGTTGATAAGGCTCGACCCAATAGAGGAGCACGGATAGATGGGCACAAGGCGATGTGGGACCAGCCAGGAGGAGCGGCGGACGAGTAGGAGTGGCGGCCCAGCGAGGGCTTCGATCCGATGAGGGGCGGTCGGTTACTTTTTGTTTAAGACCGGCGATGTAGAGCCGGTAAGGAAGCGAGGAGGACCGGGAGAAGACAGGAAGAATCGAAAATGAAGGAAGAACGACTGCCCTGCTTGCCGCTCCACCGACGGTCGTCGGGCCGGAAGCCCCGGCGGCGCCGTCGGCTTGCGACTTCCCGCTTTGCACCCCACCCGTGCTGACGACCCAACACGAGCGCGTCTCCACCCACCCCCCCACGCACGAGGGGCCTTTCCGAAGACCGCTTGAGGAAAAGCGTGTCGCTGTCAAAACGCAAAGTGGCGGTCCGGTCCTTTGCACTTTGGGGTCTGTCTGGGGAATAGCCGGCCTAGCTATTGGTCAAACGGTCCAGTCGGACGCTGGAGGGCGTGGGCGTGTACGATGGCGAGACGCGTATTGCGACGGTGCCACGGCTATACGCGTGGGCAAAGGGGATGTAAACTTATTTTGTGTTGGTAAGGAGATCGACGAACACGGGGGCGACGGAGGAGCCACAAAGAAAATGGACTGAGACTAACGAAGACGTCCAAGAAACAAAAGAAGAGGAGAAGGAGTGGGAGTGGTGATGAGAGACTCCGCTCTTTTGTGTTACAACCGATTCCGTGGGTCGATCAGTTCGGTGTCTTTCTTTGTAGTATTTTGCCACTCCACTTCACAAGGACGGAGAAGGGCTTGCAAGTGAAATGAACAAAGGGTGGGGAGGCGTGGAGTTTGCTGGGGGGCAGGTGGTGCACCCCAGGGTAGTGCGACAGTTTTCCTCTTTGTGTACTTCTAGCGTTTATTGTGGTTTAGACTGTACTTCTGTGTGACGTGTTTCAGTGAGTATGGTTGCTGGCTTCGACAGTGGTACGGCGCGTGGGCTCAGATCAACGCTGTGTTGCGACATGAACCTGGCTCTTCCTGGCACGCTTGCCTCACGTGCCAGATCCGTATTGCTGTGCCGCCGTCCCGCACGCACAATCGGCAACACCCCAAGGACAGAGCCGTTTGGTGAAAACGGACAGAATTTGGTTCGTCGGTTGCGGAGAAGACAGCTCGTCATCATCACGCGCCATATTCCGCTTTGCTCTGTGGCCAACGGTTTCGACGGGCCTGTGTTCAACGCAAGCGCCGAGCACACCTTGACGCTTTGATTGGGAAAACGGTATCCCGTTGGCTTCGCGTAGCAGTAAAGATGCAGATTCGAAGGAAACGCAAAAAGAAAGATACGTGTGGCTTGGGTGGTTGTTGACTCGGTCGGAAGTACAAGGCTAGAGACTCGCAGACACAAACATGTAGAACGGGTAGAGCATGCTTCGAATGGCATGTGCGCAAAACGTACACCATCTGCTCGTGGGGCGGTCCTATGGTCGACGGACTAGGCGGATTTTCTTCGGCATCCGGTCGTGAGTTAGTGTCTGCGGATTGCGTGTGAGTCCGGTTCGTCGGGTGACCAAAGGAACTCGTCGAGGGAGAACAAACGGCTTTTCTGGCAAGGCGAGTGCCGGGAATGGCACACATTATCAAACACCGAGCGATAGCCGCACCCTCAGGGCAGGGCTGTCAACGTCGGAAAGGGATTCCGAGTCAGGGTTGTCAGTGAGGGGACGGCAACCTTGACTTTGTGGAGCATAAGCTTCAGCCTGCTCAGCGTTCGCGTTTGCCGTCCGCCTCGACATCGCTTTCCATGCACGGAACGCGCCAAAAGACTCGCAGCGAAGGAATGGCAAGGGAACACGCAAGAGAGTTGAAGTATGGCTAAAGATAAAGTGGTGTCACCTGAGGGGGTAATCTCAGGGCCACCCACGTGATAAGCCGTTAAGCAGTGTGAACTTGAAATGCAGGTACCACAGGGGTAAGCTTGCATTTGTCATAGGCTAGGGTTATTTGAATACGTCGTGATAAGCCGTTAAGCAGCGGCTGCCGGCTTATCCCGTGACACCTTTTATATGTACGTTATTGATAGAGTAGCGTTGGCACTCTTACAGGTTCGTTCCCTCATAGCTCGCCGGGAACGGGCACTCCAGTGAAACTGGGTATGTTACCGTTTCAGGTTTGACGCGCTGCAAATCCCATCAAATGTGCGGGTCACGTAGCATAAATGGGACGAGCAGCCAAAGCGGCCAGGCTGCTGGTCGCGGGGAGGATCAAGGTTTCTGGGATCGCGCCCCAGCAGATGACGCTGATGTCAACCTCGCCGCCGTCGTCCGTGAACGCTGACAGCATCGCGTTCAGCTTCGATACGTCCTGGGGAAGCGCCTTGCCGCAGCTGATGCGGCCGCCGCCGCGCACCTTAAGTGCTCGGGCCAGAGCAGCGATGCCCATCGGCCAGTTGTTGCCGGTGTTGGCGACAGCGTCGACTTCGATGCACGACAGCGGCAGCGCGTTCGCAACGGCTACGAGACCTACGGACGACGCGGCGTTGCCTACCATCTCAATACGGCGCACGCCTTCCAGCAAAGCGATGTTGTCGATCAACCACCGGCCGATCCTCCGCAGCCCGTCGTCGCCCATCTTCAGCAACGGGTGGCTGATCTTCAGTATTTGCAGCGTCCCCTCCGCGTACTCTTGCGACATGCCTTGCACCATGTTGACCAGCCACCGATGCTTGTCGGGACGCACGGTCAATTCCTTCGGCAGCCGCCACAGCATGATTCGGTAGAGAGTCCCCCAGAGGTCGATCGCCGGCGGTGCGGGTAAGCCGTGGGTGGCCTGCAGGTTTGGATGGGGGGTGTAGGGGCCTTCGGTTTTCATGGTGAGCCACCGCTTCTCGTCCAGCTCCGCGCGCTGCACTTTAAGCTCCCTCCGAAGCTTCGCGACCTCAGCCGCATCCTTCTGCTTGATATGGTCGGCGAACGAGTAGTTCTCGAAACGGTTGATGTGCCGAGCGTGAGGCTGCATGCTTCAACAGAGTATTTTCAGCGGAGAGTCGCCGGGCGACTACGCGCTTCTTTTTGTGTTTTTCCGACGACCTTTTGTGCTTGTGAGGTGCAGCTTCGTGTGTGGTGTGTGACAATGGGAGAGGATTGGAGAGGGGGGGGGGATTTATTTGCTTCCCCCGACCTGGTTCCTGGTTACAATTTCTTTGCTTTGGAAAGGATAGCGGTTTCCGAGTGCCGTGCCTTCACCTACACCACGTCGTTGGGAGGCAAGCCTGTATATGATGGAGGGCGTGAACTACAGTTCGTTGGCTCTCGGCACACTTTTGGCAGCCGGCCTGTGTCAGACGAGACTTCTGGTCCAACTCACCGTCTAGCTTCAGTCTGGCTCAGGCTACCTACCGCCTGCGGCAAACCGGACCCAGCCGAAGTTAGACAAAAAGTCGGTGCTGGCTGCCAAGAATGTATCAAATTACCCTTTTCTTCTCATTGAAGGCGTATAAAAACTTATTAAATTATGACATAAAAACGTGCGGTCCACAGGAAGCACTTCAAACAGAAGAACCAAGCCCCGAAAGTGAACGGTTCTTCTCCCCCGGTTGCTTTTGAGGGGAAACTCCCGGTGGCACTTTACTTACAAACGGGGGTTGTGGGGGGGGAGACTTGGTCTAATGTTCGGGAGACACTGCATTGCGGGCAGTGTTTAGGTGCTGGTATCGAGAGGATTGTACAGAGAAACTTGACTTTCGTGGATCCCACTACCCTAAAGATGAGTGGGTTCAGGCGGCAATTGGTCATGGTCAGAGGTTCGTCCGACGTTCAGCTTCCGTACCTGAACGATTTCTCCCAGCTCCCGCCGGATCGTTGACGCGCAGTCAGAATCCGAATCGCAGCCGTCCCCTTCGTTTCCATCCCAATCCACGTCGTCTCCACATAGTTGTCCTTCGCCCTTCATGAATCTGAATGGTCCTCCGGTAGTATTCCACACACGAAACGCGTTGAACCCCTCGATATACCCAGCGCACTCCGAGTCCTATACACAGGCTCCTCCGTCGACAACGTTGACGGCCAAAAATCCCTGCAATCCTGATAGTACAAACACGATACGTTATGTCGCTTTCGCGCTGTTTTTTGCCGTGCGAGTTTTGAGTGGGGCGTCGCTGAACGAGCCCGGAGCGCTGGAACCGAAGGAAGTAAGTGACATGCTGGCTGGTTCGGGCAACAACGGAGTTCGCCCTAGAAACAGGCGAGCCCGACAATTTTCCGCAGCCATTGCATATAAGTCGAACTTTGAGTGAGCCCTCCGAAGGAAGGTCCATCACACAAGTTCCAGGCTACTTAGCCCGGGTCTCTGGGTCGCGTCCCCCTCCTTCTCTTGGTCGCCTGGTCTTGTCGCGTCGCGCCGCTTCGTTTTGTATCACCTCGTCTCCACTCCCTGCTGCACAGCACAGGCAGGCGCCCCCCAGAAGACGACGTCACCGTCGCCGAAGCGGCAGGCGCCGGAGGAGCCGGGCAAGGTCAAGAAGCGGCCGAGGTCGCAGACCAAGTCGAAGTCGCGGTCGCCGGAGCCCTCGAAGCAGCCACCGTCGAAGACGACGAAGACCCTGAAGCAGATGGGCTTCGGGAGCACGGCGCCGGCGCGGAAGTGTAGGCGGAGCCCCCCTGGCGGGGCGGAGTAGGAACACGGCTGCTGCGGGTCGGGAAGGCGCTCCGCCGGCGGTGGGGGACATGCCGGCTACGACACGACGAACGACCGAGAGCTCACGGTGGCGGAAGAGTTGGCCAGGTGGCAGGCGTACCTGGAGGCCATGCGAAGAAATGCGACGTACGGGGACGAGCTGACGCTGCGGGCAGCATCGCGGGTGCTGCGTTGCGACATCTGGGTGCTGAACGCGACGAGTCGGGAGACCCTGCGCGGATGCAGGCAACCGGCGCCGACCGCGACCATCATCTTGACATACCGGCCAGAGCATTACGACGCCATGCTCTTGCCGCTGCCGAGCCAGCGCTTGCTGGAGGTGACGACAGGCGACTCGGTACCCTTGGCGCGGCTCGCTTTGGTCAATGCCGGCCCGGTTGCTGGCACGGCCGCACCGACCCACCGCCCACCAACCGGCGTGCCCGTCGCTGCGCAGACCCGGCAACAGGACACGCGCCCCCGCGCGCCCGGATCAAGGCGACCCTGCGACAAACTTGCGGATCTGAGGTCCAACCTCACGGTCGCGACGTTCAACGTCACGTCCTACAGGCGGCACTACCTCGATGTGCATGGACTGGACGCGGACTTGGTCGCTTTGCAGGAGGTCCGGCTGGACGAGGCGTCGGCAAAGGCGAGTGCGGCGCTCGTCCGGCAAGAGCTCGGAGCCAGGCTCTACGTTGGCAAGCCGCTACCGCTCAAACGGATGGGGAACGGAGGGCTGCAAGCTCCCCCGGGCGGCGTGGCGTTTCATGTCCGCGACCGCAGCACAAAGGTATGCAGCCGCCCATGGGACATGCGGCGGAACGACGACTGTGGGAGACGGGACGATGGCAACGCCTGGCAGTGCCATGGGGCATTGGACGGATGCAGCCCTGCTCGACGCGCAACGCCGGGGGCGACAACCCGAGAGCACCTGCTCGCAGGCGGACGGAGGAACGCGCATCGACATGGTGTTCGTCAACGCAGCAGTAGGTGCCGTGCGACAGGTGACGGTGACACGGGTACCACACACAGCGCCGTGGTGGTGGACCTCAATCTGCAACGCCTCCAGGCGACCACGGGAACGGTAGTGCGACCGGCCCCCATCCCCGCTGGCTCATCGATGCTTTCGGTTGAAGAGCGAGGCGTCCTGTGCGCGAAGATGATGGAGCCCACCCGAGCACGCCATGGAAGCAGCAGCGAGGGAAGACGTCGAAGCGATGTGGCGACTGTCCGCGCAACCAGCGGAAGCGTACCTGTTGGAGGCGGCGCCAGAGCTACCGGGTCCGTCCGGGAAGTTCGTGGGGAGGGCGCTGACCACGAAGCCGCGGCTCAGGCGGTCACCCGCTCGACGGGGGAGCGGTGAACGCGCACCAGCAAGCGACGTCGAAGCTGATCCGGCAGATCGAGGCGATTGAGCGCGACTCTGCGGACGTGACGGGTTTAAAGGCGCAGCTGGTACGGAAGCAGCGATGGGACAAGGCGAGGGCGGGCGGGAAGAAGCTGATGGCTGACGACGCCTGGGCAGAGGTCTGGGGTCGACCGAGCCCGCCAGTCGGCGAGACGATGATGAAGATGCTCGCGGATCTGCGGGGGTCGCAGAAGAAGTTGGCGCACGACGTGAAAGAGACGCGGATAAACGAGTGGCGCCGGAGCATGCAGCTGGCCGCCAAGGTTGCACCCGGGAGAATCTTCGCGTGGGTAAAGCAGGCGGACCGGAGACAGGTGGAGTACCTCGCGAGAGCAGACGGTTCCGTGACCTGGGACGCGAAGGAGATGGACGAGCTCCTGAGAGGGCCATCCGCCTGGGGCGGAGTGTACGAGCGGCACGGCAGGAAGGAGACACCGGCGCCCAAGTGGGAGGCGTTTGAAAAGGACTTTCGGGCTCACATCCCGCGGGCGAACGCGGTGGAGCTGAACGCGATAACGGCGGCCGACCTGCGGAAGACGCTTGGAACGATGAAGAAGAACACCGCGCCGGGCGCGGAGGGCTGGCGGGTACGCGAACTGGCGGCTCTCCCCGACGAGGCGTTGCGGCGGTTCGCGGAACTTTTTGCAGTGGTCGAGAAGACGGGCAAGTGGCCGGAGTCGCTCATGAGGGCCCTGGTCTCGCTCATCCCAAAGGGCGAGGGCGGCTCCGGACCAATGGACCTACGGCCCATCTCCGTCACGAGCGCGGTCTACAGGCTGTGGGCGGCGACGCGGCTCCGGATGCTGATGGAGTGGATGCTGGCGTGGGTCCCCGAGGGTATGCGGGGAGCCATCCCGAAGCGTGGGGCCGACGATGTCATGTACGCCATCGGTCTCCGCATCGAGCACGCCGCAGAATGTGGCAAGCCCTTGTTTGGTCTTTCGGTCGACTTCATGAAGTGCTTCGACCGGCTGCCGCACGAGATCATGTTCCGTTTGATGGAGGTGATGGGGCTGGACCCGGGGGTACTGAGGGCGATGAAGGCGGTGTACGGAAGCATGCAGCGCCACTTCAAGACGGCGCGGGCAGTCGGGGAGCCTTTCGTTGCGACGAATGGCATCTTACAAGGGTGCCCCCTCAGCGTGCTGTTCCTAAACGCGCTCATCGCGGTCTGGGTGCGGGCCGTGGGGGCGTTGACAACACCGGCCCAGGCGATGGCGTACCTGGACGACATTCATGCGATGTCGGAGTCCCTCAGGGGGCTCAAGGCCGTGGCTGAAGTCACGACGGACTTCGCCAACGCGACCGATGGGGGCGTCAACGCTGGGAAGTCGTTCTTTTACGCCACGAACGCGGACGCTCCGGGAACGCTCACAGTGCAGGGCAACAAGGTACTGCGGAAGACAAGCTTCGACGTTCTGGGGGCGATGTTTACGGTCGGGAAGGGTGCGCCGCCCCCCAGCAGGCGGATTCAAACCCGGTTCGAGGCCGCGAAGAACATCGCGAGAAGGGCGAGAAGCCTGCCGATCCCGATGGACCAGAAGGAAGGTTACGTGGCTGCGTCGGCCACAGCGAAGGCGTTGTACGGCGTCTCGGTTTGGCAACCGGCGGGGACGTACATGGAAGGCCTGCGAGTTGCGACCCTGGCGGGGCTGTGGACCGGCGGCAACAGGAGGTGCGATGCCGTCGTGCTGAACACGCTGTGTCGGGGGCACAGATTGGACCCGCGTGTCGCCGCGATTCATCGGCGGGTGAACACGTTTTCGCAGCAGATGGTGAAGCAGTCGCACTTGGCGCCGCTGGTTGTTGCCATCCGAGCAGCGCGGCAAGCAAGGCGGGACCGCCCCCCCGGCGCTCCAGAGGCACCGGGGCGAAGCAACTCGGAAACTCCGTCCGCCACCGTCCGCTAGCTCGGATACTCCGTCCGCTACCGTCCGCTAGCTCGGATACTCCGTCCGCTACCGTCCGCTAACTCGGATACTCCGTCCGCTACCGTCCGCTAGCTCGGAAACTCCGTCCGCCACCGTCCGCTAGCTCGGAAACTCCGTCCGCTACCGTCCGCTAGCTCGGATACTCCGTCCACTACCGTCCGCTAGCTCGGATACTCCGTCCGCTACGCCGCTAGCTCGGATACTCCGTCCGCTAGCTCGGAACTTGCACCAAGATTCTCTTGGTGCAAGTTTTCCGAAAATCTCTGAGTCGGTTTCCCAGGGGATTTGCCTGGAAAACAGAATTTTGGACTCAGGAATTCTTTGGGAAATGGATATGTACAAATTGCGAAAATTTCGAGGATTCTGAATTTTTAGAAAGTGCGTCGAACAAGTCGTGTGCCGCCGCGAGTCATGAGGAGCCGGTATCGACGAGTCGGACACGCTGTGTTGATGGTGCAGCTGTAATCCAGCGTATAGAGACGTTTTTCGGGCCTGGGGTGGGTAGGTCCCTCCCACCCCCCCCCCCATTTTCGTGGGAAAAAGTCCGCTATAGTAAAAATCCGCAGATTTGAAAATATGCATACGCATACGGCTGCATACGTATGCATATGTGGGGCTGTGTGAGGCCAGCCCGGCCTTCTTGCTGCTGCACGACGGGCCTATGAGTGTACACGGTTGAGTCCAGCCCCAGAAGCTGGAGTTAAAGCTGGGGTTAAAGCTGGAGTTGAAAAAGGTGTCTTCTGCTTTTCAGGTGTGACTCGGGCACCCTCTTCGACTCGAGACCTCATCATGTAGGTAGACTACGAGGTAGAATGCAGGTCGATGAGGATGCCAGGGGTCAATGTCTGCCTCGCTTTTCCCCCGACGACGACGAACGCCAGCTCGAAGCACTGAACGAACATGCTTCATGGCGCACGACAGCCCACACCCTCTGAGAGGCCTCAAGGGCGTTCTCTGTAGGGCTTTCATGCCTGTAGTGAGGCTTCAAGGGCGTTCTCTGTAGGTTTTCATGCCTGTAGTATCTTGTCAAGCGTTGGAGTTTTGGATAGAATGCAAATAATCTGTGGCAAGAATCTGCATCTCCTAATTCGCGAGCGTAATCGAGCGAAAGGTTGAGCGGAATCGAGTAGATCGCCACGTAATCGAGCACAGGTCGCTTCTTCAGGGGTAGGCAAATCGGCTCAACTACCCTATACAAGTCCCAGACGTGGTTGCAGGTAGCGACAGTTCATGATCAGGGAAGGTGGGCACGCACTTGTGACCGCTGAATTGGTAAACTGCAATCGCACGGATGACATTGCCAAAAGTACAACAAGTACAATCGCACGAATGACCATTGTCAATAGACCATTTTCGCACGACAAGAACAGACGCAATCACTCGGACCAAACATGGACGAGAACGTCAGTGTGGCACCACCACTGACGATCTTTGCATCCGGATTGCAAAGTAGTCTGGCGTCTGGGCAAGCTCGTCGATAGCAGACTGACAAGTACACCACATGACCAGTAAGGTAATTGTCGCGATAAAGACAACGGTTTCAAGAAGTCCGCTAAAAGCTTGACAATCAAAATCGCCCGGTATTGCTGATTGTACGCGTGGTGCACAGCTTGAAGTCCAAGTATAAATAGCGGTTTCTTTCAAGGTTTGCGTCCTGCGGTTGACCGCTACACTTTCTTCAACAGGCCCTTGCGCAGGGATTATCCGAGGTTCGGAATGCGGGAGGAGAAAATGATACAGTGCACAGTTGGTAGAAAGCCTGCCCAGTTTGGAATGCGCTTCGCTTCATAGGCACGGCACACCGACGTGACGAGGCCGCCCCGTACAAAAACAACAAGATGGATGTGTGGTTGAAAACTGACTGTGAGCAGCCAGGATTTCCCAGGGACAACCCCGGACTGAACCATCGGACGCCATGTGGCGCGCTTGACCGATGCGGTGTCCGCCATCACCCGATGCCGTTATTGCGCTGCTGTAGCGGCAGGTGATCCCGTATGTGTGAGGCCAGCTTTTGCGGTGGTACGTGTATACGTGCGCCGGGCGATCTAGCGCTGTCCACCGGGGTGCCTGATAAGACCAGGCGTGCAGGGGAACTTGAATGCTTGCTGCTGCCACTGCGCTTTTTTCCGTGTAAAGAGAGTTGTAGTATGGTTAAAGATAAAACAGTGTGTCAGACTTCTTTCTGGTAAGACCTTGAAGTGGCGGATGACGTTCGGATGGCGGTGTACCTTGGACCTAACACACTTCAATTCTAGGAAACCCGGGAAACCCAGCATGAGAGAGGAGGGGCTCGCAATTTTTGTGAGGGTGGGCGCTCGGAAAGAGCGCCCCAGAGGAAAGGTAGTTTAGCTGGGGCAGCAGCCGTGGCTGGTTGTGACGACGGCATTGTTTTACGTTTTCCTTCTTCTTAGCAAGAACACAACAGACCAAAATCCGTAACGGCATCACCTTCTCGGAGGAGCGGGGGGCGAAACCCGTGGGGGGCACTGCATCGGAAAGCTGCCTGTTCCAGCGTGATCTCGTCTGCATCCAGTACTGACACGAGGGCGAGCTTTCACCCCGTTCAATCTCCGCATGCCAGATGGATGGCGAGCTTATAATGCTGGCCGCGTCGCCGGATCCCCCTTCGATGCAGACGCCGACTGAGCTGAAGGTGAAGGCGTGGCCCAGTTGCCGGTGGTGGCGAATGCCCCGCAACAGCAGAAGCGCCGTCGATGGATAGTCGAGCTTATAACGCCTGCCGTCAGCACCTGGCATCGCGCAAGCAACACCTGCAGCCCCGAGCCACGCAGTCCGCCAGTCTGCGCAAACTCGTTGTCCCGCTCACCCGTTGTTCTTTTACTTATATTTACACCCTAGTCCAAGCAAGGGCCTTGCAGCATTAGGGCGTGGCCGGTTGCCTGCGACGGCGAAAGCACCACAACAGCAGACCCGCTGCCAGCCGCCCCCTCCGAGAACCGACGCCGAACGCTGCGGCTTGTCTTTGCCGGATGCTGCCGGCCGTCGCAGGGCACCCTTTCGATGGTTACTCATTGGCCGGTGCCTCTGATCTACGTCACCTTGGATCTCCAAGCGAGGACCTTGCAGCGTTGAGGTGCCGACGTCGACTGATCTGAAGGAGGGGTTGCCTGCGACGACGGCGAATGCGCCGCAGACGCGCCGTCAGCCGCCCCCTGCAAGGTCCGACTCCGCGGCCCGTCTTCGTCGTCCTCGCTGCCGCGGCTGCTGCTGCTGCTGCTGATGCAGTCGACCAGCTTGCACTGCGCGAACTCGCTGTCGCCATCCTCCGTTATTTCGGCGAACTGCGACCTGCCGGCGGCCGTCGGCGGCGGCCTGCCGCCCGCGTCGCCGGGCGGCCCTCCGAGCTCCGACGCCAGCGCCTCTACCTCGTCCCCATCGAAAAACGCCTTCAGCAGGTGCACCATGTCCGCGCCGCCGCCCTGCTTCCCAGGCGCCGGCCCTCCCCCCCCGCCCCCCCCGCAGCCCCGGGTCTTGCCAGCGTCCGCCTTCGCGGCCCCTCGGTGCCGGGGCCGCACGCCTCTCGCCCCGCTGTTCTCCCGCGAGGCTTCGCGTTCGGGGCGCTGGCTGCCGGAGGCACGGTGGTGGGCGGCTTTGGTGGAGCGCAGGGCCCACTCGCAGAAGGGGTCGGGACCGTCGGCGTCGGGGCCGGCGGGGCGGGCCGAGTCGTCGCCGAAGGCGCTGCCCGCCTGCTCGGCGGCCGCCAGCTTGAACGCGTCCCGCGGCTTCGGGCACTGGAAGTGGCAGTCTTCGGGGCTCCGGAAGGACACTTCCAGCGGGGCCACCGCGTCGTTGTCGTCGTCGCTCCCCCCGGGCCTCTCCGCAGGGCTCGACGACTGCGGCCGCGAGCCGTCCCCCGCCAACGCGGTGCCGGTATTGCCGCTGCTGCTGCTGCTGCTGTTGTTGTTGCAGCTGCTGGCCGGCGGATCCTTCGCGCCCGGCGAAAACGGCGCGCTGCTGACGGTGCAGGGGCGGTGCGGGTCTTTCGGCGCGGCGGCCGACGACCTCGCGTCTACCCACGCCCGGTACGGCCCGACGGCGGCGGCGCCGGGGGCCGACGGGCGCGATTTGGCGGGCTTTTGCTGCTGCTGCTGCAGCGCAAACCTAGGGGTGGTTTGCGGGGGGGAGAGGTCGGCGGCGCCCGGCGACGTGCAATGCTGCGGGCTGGCGGCCCAGCTGGAGGCCATGGACGGTTGGCTCGCGGTTGCCGCGTACGCGGTCTCGTCGCGGTAGAGGACCGACCACGAGCTGAAGCGTTCGAAGGAGGCTCCTTCGCCGTGCTGCGCGGACAGCGCCGAGGGCGACAGCACCGCCCCTGCCCTGTACGCGCCCGCACCCCCCGTCCCCGGGGAGCCCAAGCCCCCCGACTGCGGCAGGGCATCCGCCACCTTGCCCGGCCCCCGCTTCAGTGCGGCGAGCGCGCCGTGGGTCAGGCTGTCGTGGCTTTTGAGCGGCAGGTCCTCCGCCGACTTGTCGCGGCCCCGCCGCACGCCGCCGCCGCCACGCTTTCTCGCCCGGTCGCCGGCCGGCGGGCTCTGCAGGGGCTCCGAAGGCGACGGCGTGGCCGGGCAGCGCTTCGGCGGCGAATGGCTGGGCTTCCGCCTGGTTCGGTCGCCGGGCGGCGGGCCCTGCACCGGCTCCGAAGGGCTGGGCTTCCGCTTTTTCCGGTCGCCGGCGCCGGCTTCGGGGCGCGGGGATGCCGCGGCCGCAGACGAACCCGGGGCGGGGCGGGCGGAAGAGGGCGTTCGGCGGGGTTTCTTCGCGCTGCCGGCCTTCCGCTTGGACTTCTTCTTCTCGCTCTTGTCGCGCGGCTTCCGCAGGCGGCGCTTCCGCAGCTCCGACGGCGACGCCACCAGCGGGTCGAAGAGGCTGTGGTACTGCGACAGGGACGTATCATCCGCGGCTTGCACACCGGACGCTCCCGGTTTGCCGTTCGCCGCCGCCGCAGCAGGAGTGGCAGCGGCAGCGGGGCTGGTTGCACTGGTGCTGGGTGGTCCGGAGAGGGATGCTTCACGGGGGGAAGACCCGTCGATGAGCAAGTTCCCCACGGCCATCGGCCTCGGGCGGCGGGTCTCGAGCAGGGAATGCGCTTGGGCCTGCCGTCCGGGCGCCGCCGGCCCGCCTTTCAACCGGCAGCCCGGCGGCGGCGTGCACCCGCTTCCGGTCGCGTCCGGGTCGAAGTCCGTCGCAGCGTCCCTCTCGGCCGCTGTGCATGCGCCCTGGCTCGTCCGGCAGCGAGCGCCGGCGGACCCGGTTTGGCACCGGTCGAGGCCCGGCGACAGAGGTGACGCGCTCGTGTCGCTGTCCGACGCCGCCGCCGCTGCCTGCGGTTGCTCGAACCCACCCCGCGTCTTCGGCCGCTGCGCGGCCGCAGCGGCGGCAGCGCACGGGTCGGGCATCCGCCGCAGCCTGCTCAAATGACTGTCCGCGTCATCCTTTCCCCTGCTCATACCCCTCCCACGGTGTTCTTCCTGTTTCGGGTTCGTGAGGCAGTCGACCAGTTTTTCGAATCTGAGGCAAAGTCGAATGCACATCCGCCGGTTGCTCTTAAACTGACATTTCAATGATAACCCTCAGGATGGAATTGCAAGAAGACTAATTATCTCATAACTCTCGGCGACGTCGAAGAACACCGGACGAGGTCACCAGCTCGCATCGTGGTGTGCAGGAAGACAGGTGAGGCGAGGATCCACAGGGGAGACGTGGTGCAGACTGACGCGAGCGCGTGTGGGAAACAGGCATGATCAAGGGCCATGAATTGTCGGCGTACCGAGCGTCTAGAATCACGCTCGGGTACGAGTCAGTCTCCGAACGCCATGTGCTGGAACAAGGCATGAGCGGGAGGAGGTGCCGGGCGTCTGGAATCAGGCCCGCGCACGGTGGCCCGCTGGCCGTCAGCGTCTGGATCAGGCATGACATTGATCAGCGTACCGAGCGTCTGGAACCAGGCTCGAGTACGGGTCAAGGCTCCGAACGCCATGTGCTGGAATCAGGAGGTGCCGGGCGTCTGGTATCAGGCCCGCGCACGTTGGCCCACTGGCCGTCATGCGTCTGAAATCAGGCTCGAGTACGGGTCGACGCTTCTAACGCCATGAGCTGGAATCAGGCATGTGCGGGAGGTGCCGGCGTCTGGAATCAGACCCTGCACGTTGGCACGCTGACCATCATGCGTCTGGAATCTGGTCAGCGTACCGAGTGTCTGGAAGTTAGCTTGAGTAAGGGTCAGTGCTACTAATGCCATGTGCTGCAATTTGGAATATAGCTGCACTATAAGCCGAAACCGAGGCCGTAGTGATGGCTCTGTGGGTTGCAAAGAATGACCAAAGCTGCCAGGTATTCGTTGTCGACGTCAGCGCGACGGTGCAAGGCAGCATGGTAACAGGCGTCTCGAATGGAGGAAATGAATATTCGCATTCGCTGTCTGGGGTGTTGGGCCGCGCAGAGACGAATTGAGCTATGGTTCGAGCGGGTCCCGAGGAAGCTGAACCCGGCGGACCCGGGCAGGCGGCCCTTTGACTCTCGACGGGGGGAGCGAAGGATGCAAGTGTGACGGTTGCATACTGCTTCTCACATCTGCAAAGAAGGGCTCCAGGGCTCTCAGGCAACTGAGGCAGCGGTGGTAGAGCGGACAGGTCGATGGGAACTAAACAGGACGGATGCGATGGGAACGAGGCGATGGGAGCGACCTGCTCCGCTCTAGCGGGGCTCCATCTGGAGAGAGACAAGGCTAGCGAGCCGAACAGGCCTGCTAGATTTCCAGGCCAGCTGCTTCGGCTCGTCGACTTCCCGACGCGTAGTGAGCGCAGCTAGCGTCGAACAATAGTGAGCCACCACGGCAACTGCCTTACCTATCAGAGGGAGTTGAGATAAAACTAAAGGGGGGGGTCGATTAATAACACTGTGTTATTATTCGATTTGTCGAATAATAAAAAAAGTTCCGGGTAGCCGAACAGTAGCAGGATCAAATAGTGGTAGTGTTTTTAGACAACCAGACATGTGTCAAATAACTGTTATTATTCGACCCCCCCCCTTTAATTGACGGTTCAATAATAACCCTGGACACCGGACGAGAGCGCCAGCTCAACTTCCTCGCATCGAAAGGCGAGAAGTTCCCCACCCACCCGCCCGAGCATCAGGAGTGGATGGAGAAGCGGAGTCAGGCGCGGAGGGCCAGAGTTGGGTAAAGGAGCCGTTCTGGAGAGAATGGCGGCCTTCTAGAAAGAGGATGGGTTGCATGCTGCGTCTACCTGCAAGTCTTTGTGAGCTGAAGGGGCTGCCATGGCCGACGTCAGCGCCGATGCTGGAGGCTGACCCACGATGCCTACACACGCTGGGAACACCGTAGTTTCAAAGAGTACGACGGTTTACATGGTGTGATGGCCTGCGAGTCGGTGTGCGAGCTACCGTAATTGGAATAATGTTGAATCGGACTAAGGCTGGAACGGGTAAATGACAGACCGGGACACCCCGGGGGTGTCCCAGGTAGTCACCTGCGTGACTGCACCAGTGGTGCTCCTGCAGCTCCTATGACAGCGGCGTCTAGGGGATAAGCTGAGTATTGAGCACCCCAACACCCCAAGGCGCGGGCAAGCACCAGGGTCGTGATCTTCTTGCAAAATGCGCAAATTCGCAAACCCCGAAAAATGTCGAGCCGGGTAAAACCTGGTCTGCTCACACAGTAGCTCCAGCGCCCCTCTCTCATCGCTCGCCAGGGCCCGATGCGAGAGAATGAGATCTCCGCTGTTTGTTTCTATGCACATCCAACTACACGAAGAAAAGTGCAGCTTTCCAGGATAGCTAACCCTGCCCCCGCGTGAAGCGTTTCAAGGGTCAACCCTTCCTTCAAAAAGAGACGACTGCATCACCTGGGCCAGGGGGCAAAATCCCCGAAAAGGGAGAATGCGTGTGCTCGGGTGTTCACCTGTAGTTGAGATCATAAGACCAGGCAAATAGAGATCGCGTGTGTTTCTCTCGCTTTGTTTGTGCGCACTAGCGGAACTCACCTGCTTTGGTAAGTTTCATGTAGTACGCCGAATGTTTAGTACCAACAATGCATTGCTAACACAAAAAAACGCAGCAAACTGCCAACTCCGCTGCTAGATTGCGCTTGGACCGGTCGGCCCTGCAGGCGAAACGCGGCCCGAGTCGCGCGAAGGAAAGAAGAGACACGGAAAACAGGCACTCAGGTCGGATCGTGCACTTCCGGCTCACAAAAAAGAAACGCAAAGAAATTAAAAGAAGACGGCAAAGTGGTGTGGCAGACCCCCTCGCCCTCCCCCCCACCCCCTTTTCGGGGCAGGAACTGTCAAGCAAATGATAGTAGCAGTGGGGGGAAATCTTAGCGTAGCGTTCAGCGGGGGGAGGACGGGTCGTTGCATCTGGCCCTGCTTCTGGGATGTCAAGGGGAGGTCGAGAAGGGCTGCCTCTGCTTTTTGTCACTTACACACCACTTGTGCGTACACTTCGCACACTCTCCCTCGCCAGTGCGGGGCTGGGAATGGTCTGCTGGAAAACAGTAGAAAGTGTCCGCTGTTGTTCCAGCGGATACCCCTCCCAGCCCCGGAGAGCCTCGGCCCCGCATGGCTGAAGGCTGAGAGCCCCCGCGCTGCACTCACGCTGGCCAGCTGCCTTTGTAAACGTTGTGAGGGAATCTGTGAAGGGCCGCCCTGATCCCGGTATTTGTGTTGAGCAAAGCATGGTCCCCACGTAGGTTTCGGTGGGCGCAGAGGAGTTTCCGACCGTTGATAAGCGACCCATCAGACACCCGCCTTGTTGCTGTGTGCGGGCTCTTCTGTGTATTCTCGCGACGTTGCCACTGTCGCTGCTGCCGCAGCCGTTCAATGTAAAACCGAGGTCCTGACTGTCTATTTTACATTGAACCGCAAAAAAACACGGTTCAAAGTCACCACAGCAGCCAGACACCTAGGCCGCAAGGGTAAGGCCAAAAAGAGCCCACTTAGGCACTTTTTGAGCAGCGGCATGGAGACCGCCCCCGGCATCCCAGTCGACTGTCCAATCACTGTCGAGAAAGGTTTGCGCCTATTGTGATGAGGTGGTTGACCAGGCCCCCACGAAGCCTTATACACAACACGGCTACAACACGAGGATGCTGCCCTGCTTAGGTGTGCACTCAGACATCTCGCCATTGGCTGCTAAGCACCCCCCGACCGGTCGATTTGCCACTTTTGTGGCCCTCTATTGCTGTCAGCACGCATCAAGTACATGATGGTGGCGGTTGGGGGATCGGCGACCGCGACTCACCACGCGCCACACCAACAAAGGAAAGAAAAAGAGGAAATGCGCCTCAAAAGAGTAAAACCGAAGGAAGAAAAACGAAACCAAAACAAAAGAAGAAAAAAAGAACGAAGAAAGAAAACAGATGGGATTGGATAGAAACCTCGATCGCGCGAAAAAAAAAGAACACCTGTTGCACCCCCTTCGTTTCGGCCGCCTGGGAGTGGCGTGGTGCACTGTGGTGCACTCAATAGACGAAAGCCCTGGCAACGTGCGGATGCTTCCTTCGGGAAGAGGGTCCACACGATAGCCCGTCGCCAATACAGAATATACGAAGCTCGCAGAGGATCCTTGGTACGGCACTCGTGTTCACTTCGCCGGGGCACCTAGAGTAGCCGTATCTTGAAGACATCCTTCTTTCTCCCTTCCTGACTCGGGAGGCGGGGATAAGATTGACAGATTGAGAGCTGGAGTCGTCGGTGCGTGGCCGTCAGGCAAAAGCAGAGACAACAGCATCGTTTTCCCCCGAAAGCAGCAGCGTGAGCCATGCACACTTCAATGGTTTAGATGATAGGCGAACGCAGGACCACAACCCCGCTTCTGCAAAGAGTCGTCCAACTCACGAAAGCGTCTTCTTGGTCAGATGGCGGTTGCATTCACAATATATCTTCGTCCGCTGGTCTTTCGGCATCTTGGCGTTTGAGCCCTGAAGTCCTTTGCCTTGGCCGGTGGTGTGATTTGGCGGGCTGATTCCGTCAGCGAAACGAGCCACGGCAGGTCTGCGCGCGCTCACGCATTTTTCTCGCGCCCGTTGCCAGCTTGAATGCTGCCGCCGCCCCCGTCAATCCGCCGCGCTCGCGGAAAAGCCGGGCAAAACTGAGGAGTCGTATGAGACCAGGCGCTGTTCAATCGTCTTCCTGGCTGCCTGGGCGCCAGCGGGGTGTGACCGGCAGGTTGCCTCCACCCCGGACTCCCACTCCGGATTGCGGGAGTGGTTTGTGCGGTCGGGCTCACTCCCTCAATGCGGGAGAGCCAATGAGGGAGTGGCTCTCCCTCACTGTGGGAGTGGCCACTCCCGCACGTGTTCACCTGCATTGACTTAGTATATGGTTGGCCAGATCAGGCGCTGTTCAATCGCCTTCCTGGCTGCCTGGCGGTGGCGCCTTCCCCATGGTAGCCAGGTCGTGACCGGCAAGTTGCCTTCCCGGCTGTATGGTGCGCGCTTGGCTGCAAGCGGAGCTGAGAGATCAGGCGCTGTTCAATCGTCTTCCTGACTGTCTGGGCGCCAGCGGGGCGTGGCCGGCAGGTTGCCTCCACCCCGGACTCCCACTCCGGATTGCGGGAGTCGTTTTGCGGTCGTTTGTGCGGTCGGGCTCACTCCCTCAATGCGCGAGTGGGACCCCCTCAAGTAGGGAGTGGCTCGCCCTCACTGCGGGAGTGGCCACACTCCCGCACGTGTTCACTCCTGCATCGACTTAGTATATGGTTGGCCTGCAAGCTGAGAGATCAGGCGCTGTGCAATCGTCTTCCTGGAGCCCTTCCCCACGGTAGCCAGCGGGTCGTGACCGGCAAGTTGCCTTCCCGGCTGTATGGCGCGCGCTTGGCATGCAAGCGGAGCTGAGAGATCTGGCGCTGCTTCGTTCCGGCACGGCTGTTCTCGAGTGCGTTGCAAGCGCTTGGGAGCACTCCTTCGCAAGACTCGGAGACTCGCACATGAAGAAACGTCATTCTACAGCGTAATTGAAGAGAGGGGCATTGGTGCTGTCTTCTTTTTCCTGCAAATCGAATTGCAAGCAGTGGATTAGACAGACACCGGTAGTATGTAACACTAGCCCGTGAGCAGTGCTTGCCGGCCTTGATGGCACCTGCACTTTGCTGATCTCATGCCGCATCAGGATCTCCGTGGAGACAGCCGCACCGGAGTGTCTCAGCGAAAGCATGTTGCAGCGAAAGCATGTTGTCTCACGAGGAAGGTGCAGGTGAGCGACGCCACCTCTTGCACCCACCGAACACTGGGCACTGCGCGCGCCGTGCCGCTGTCTCTCGCGGTGTACCACGGTACACCATGGTCTCGCTGGAGCTATAGAACTGCTCGGAACTGTCTATCACGGTACTCCGTGGTTTATCAGGAAGATGGACTGGCGTAGCTTCAGGGCACGCAGTCGACATACTTCGAAAACGAAGAAACGCCGGCACAAACACACCAGCCGAGGACGGCCAACCAGGAACCTGCGGCGGTGAAGCAACGAGCCTCGCTTGAGTGCCGCACGCAGTCGACACCCACAAATACACCAGCCGAGGGCAGCCATCCCAGAACCTGCGGCGGTGAAGCAACGAACCTCGCTTAAGTGTCCGGTGGTACCCCTCGCCAACACCGCCCAACCGAGCTCCTTGCGCCTTCGCAAGAGCAAGCACGCCACAACCGCGACAGAAAGGGATGAGACGAGGAGCGCTGGTTCGCAGTCGTTACTGCAAGCGATCGTTGTTGATTGGCCAAAAAGACGTTTTTTTGCGTTTTCTTTTTCTTTTTTTTTTTGTCTTCTTCCAGCTGGCACGCTGGCGGGCTGACTTCGAGACCGACAACGCTCTCGGAGTCAGCGGAGAGGCTTGCGACAATCAGAGCCCCGGAGGCTCCGCTGCACGCGCCGCGCTACTGCAACTTGACCGCAACGTGGTCTGTTTGCTGCGTTTTCGACCTCGCCAGGATCTGTGTGTGTGCGGAGTGGTGTTTCGTTTCCGGTTCGACATTGAGAATGTGGCGATGCAGAGGTCACTCACCCGATTGCACCACGATGCGTGTGCCACACGCTGCATAACTACGTCGTACCATACAGGTCACACGTGTCACTACCAGTCCTGTTCGGAAAGAAATGCGTAGTTTTAGAGTTAAAGTTCGCTTGAAATACCGGGGTTTTGTTTTATTGGTTTACTTGTTTGTTGTCGGCAACTTGTTTGTGTTGAGGTGTCATTCAGATGTAAATCTAAGCCGCCCACGTCAAATTTTGTTACGCACTGAGTTCTTTTGAGTGCATGGATTAACATGCGCTTTCTGGTTGGTCAGCAGATATTTATGACGTCGTCACCTGCCATTGCGTCGTCAAGATCGAGTACAGTGTGGGTGTTAACGGGGCTAGGTCTTCTTGAGATTCCGACTGTGTCAGTCGAGCTCGTCTTCGACGATGTGGTAGGTTTCGAGTTTTGGAATTCTGGTGACGCCCCGCCTGGGTTTTCTGATGTTTTCCTGAAGGAATTGCCTTGTGGGAGGTGATTCTGTCTTGTTTTCGCATTCTGCAGCCATTATTTCAGCCTAAACGAGCCATCCGACCAGTTATTTTTGAATTTCCCGAGCATTTTAGGACCATCCCCCACCCCGTCGCACTGCGCGCGGTTTTCCGAGCACCAGCACCGGAAGACGATGAACGAGGCGAGCGCGCGCGACCACCCCGCCGATGACGATCAACGCGACCACCCCGCCGATGACGATCAACGCGACCCCGCCGATGACGATCAACGCGACCCCGCCGATGACGATCAACGCGACCCCGCCGATGACGATCAACGCGACCACGCCTCCATCCATCGCTCGCTCGCTCCGACTGGCCCGGGGAACTCCAGGAGAGCTCAACATCGTGCAGGCATGCTTGGCTTTCACTTTCGAGGGCATCAGTGTGCCCGAGGAGGTCGGTCTCTCTTCTTGTTATACGCATTGAGCTCTGTACAGTGCAAGTGCCGTGAAGGCAGGCGCACTTGTTGAGCAGCGCTGCCAAAACGTGCCGTGACGCCTATGATCAAAAGCAAAGAGGTGCGTAGTTTTGGTTTATTATTTTTTTGCTTTTTGCGTTGCCGACAACATTATCTACTTTACCAGCGTCTTTTCATGCTTTTTAGTAGTAGTAGTGACGGAGGAAAAGCGAATAAAATTGAAGGCGCACCTGAAGCAGAGTCGCGTGTCGAGATCGCATCCTCGAGTGGATGTAAGCGTGGCTGCAGCTGATGTGGTACTTGACGTAGTTGCGGAATTGAAGGAGCATGTCGACGGTGTTCTCGAGGACAGCGGGAGTAGTGTCGGTGTGCTTCCGGAAGAGGAAGAAGGTCACCCACAGCCTGTGCGGCTCCTCCGACTCGACGTTCTTCACGTCGCCGAGACCCGACGGCCGTTCCTTCGAGAAGCTGCACGACGGCGCGCCCGCCAAGTTCCGGTTGTGCTTCTTCGAGTCAGCGAACTCCTGCAAGAACAGCCTCCCGTACAGGAGGTCGTCTTCCGTTTCGAAGCACATCGAGTAATACACGGAAACGTTGTCTTTGTTCGCCTGGAGGTACATGCTTTCGTTGGGTCGGTAGCCCAACCGGACGGGTGCAAAGAGGTCGTCCTCGTTGGCTCGCTTGAAGTGGTGCTCGAAGGCGGGCCACATGCAGTTTTTGTACAGGGACCCGTATTTCACGCAGATCTCCTCCAGCTTCGCCTTTTCGTCCTTCGGCATCGGCTTCACCCTCCACTGGTCGTTGTCCTCCATTACGATACACGCAGTTGGGTCTGGGGACATTTCCTCGGGAAGATCGTCGGTGATGATGTTGTCGGCGCCGTACACGTCAGCGAGCCTCTCGACCATACCCCACTTCACAAGTCTGTTCTTGCCCATGTGCAGCGTGATGCTGACGTAGATCTTGCTCTCCCCGTCTGCGAACACCTCCCACTGCGAGCCGTGGTAGTCCGCGCACCGGAACAGGCGCATTTCCTTCGCATTCTGGAGGATTTCCACCAGGTTGTCGACGATGGTCTTGTGCGATCCTTCGAGAAGAAGCATCTTCCTTGCTCTTTTTTTGGGTGCCTTTCTTTTCTTCTCGAACGACCTGTGCGCAGGGTTTCCTAGGAGAAGGAGGGGTGTCAGCCGGCCTTACCGTCGTGATGAGGATCGATGATTGCAATTATTCTCCTTGAATGAGGAATGCCTAGTAGGCGCAAGTCATCAGCATGCACTGATTACGTCCCTGCCATTTGTACACACCGCCCGTCGTTGCTACCGATTGGCTCGGCCTGGTAGCGATAACGTGGGCTGGTCGACAGTCATGGTCATTGCAGGCCCTTCTCGCTAACCCTTTCTTAGGGGCATATGAGTACGTCTCAAATACCTTGGAAAATGTGTGTCCCATTTTCTTCATCAGAATTCTGGGAGATACAGAAGCCTCGCCGGAGGCATCCAGTGGCCAATCCGAGCTCAGAAACTTCGTGTAGGAACAGTAGGGGGGCCAGGGACGCGGCAACGCCTTTGTCGCAAATTGAAAACGGGCACATTTTCTGACGTACTCAGATACCTTCCCCTGCGTATCGATGAGACGGTCCTTCGCCTTCAGGTAGCAGGTCTGTGCCTGAACAGGTACAATAAAGAACGTGCGCCTCGATACCAGCCTGAAGAGCTGCGTAGTTTGTTTTCTTCGTTTACCAGTGAAGCTCTACATACGAGCGACAAAACACAAAACGATCGGAAGGAGACTCAGAGGAACCCTATGTTTGAGTGATGGCTCCTACAACCAGAGATCTGAACTCGTCCGAGGCAGCATCACGGGAAGCATGTCGCTTCCCGTGGTGCAAGGGTCAACCCTGCATTTAAATAAGAGACGACTGCATCACCCGGGGCCCTTCTGCCTCCGAGTTAAGCATTGAGTTCTGTAAGGTGCAAGGGCCATGAAGGCAAGCGAGCACTGTGCTAAGCAGCGGCAGGCAGCGTGGGTTAAGGGCCACGAGGGTGACCGTCGGAATTGTGGTGGCCGGCAACACCGCAAGGTGTAACAGCAAACTGGAGCTCGGTGAATAGACGCCGGGCGTCAGACACAAGGTTATAGGTTTAGGTTCAACTTATCAACGTGATAGACATGCACTGTGTCCCATGGTTGAGTCCCTGATACCTCCGCCGCGATGCTGGCTTAGTAAAGCTGCGCCGTCTTCTCATGCCGTACAGGCCCTGCGTGGAAAAGATGGAGCAAGCGGACACGACTTTATTTGTTCCGTTATCGAATGGCGAACACTCGGCAATAAACACGAATAGAGCGATGCGCTGGAAACGAAGAAAGAAAAGCAAGAGTGTGCGAGAAGTATCGGATAAAAAGAAGTAGAGCCACAACAATAGAAAAAGACAGAAAAGGGGGACAGTTTGCTTTATTCGAAACGAAACCTCAAAAAGCAGGGTGGGGTGTAGAAACAGAGTCACAGAACGAAGAAAAGGAAAGGATGCCCCCATCTTAGTCGGTTTGTCCACTCTCTCTCCCCCCCTCCTTTCTGTTCCTCTCTTGCATCTGCGGCCCCGCCATGCTTCGCGCAACGCTGGCGAACAATCGTGCACAAATAGAACAAGCCGTAACTTTTACGTAGGCAGCGTCTTTTGTCTCATAATGGTCAGACAAGGAAGACAAAAAGGCGCAAGCCGAAGAAAGAGAGGGTACGGTATCGCTCGAAAGATTCTGTTGAGCAGCGAAGGGTGGCCGAATGCAAAAGGAGCCCAAGGGAACGACCGAAATTCATCATGCACGCAAGGCTCGCCCTTTTTTGTGTTTCCGACGATCCCGAATGGGTGTACAGATTTGGCGTCTTTCGACCTTTTGTGTGTTTGTGAAGTTCAGCTTAGTGCGTGCTTGTGGTGATCGGTGGGGTTCCCAAAAGAAATGTTTTGTTTTGTCGTATCTTCGAGCCAGACTTGATCTCGTGCATTAGCCAAGTGGCCCATTCTGTTGCTTTTCCGCTGTGCTCCTTTTTTTTTTTTTGAATACCCGAGGCGCCGGCCCGGTCCTTTTTGGCATTCGCATCAGTTTGGCTTCTGCTGCAATCGTGGTTGTTAAAGTGCTCTTCTTCCTGAAAGGGAAAAAGAAACAGTGAAACAAATAGAGAAAAAAAAAATAGTAATATAAAAAACGGGCGTTGCGACATCGGGAAGACGCATATGATGTCAGCTTCGTGAGCATCGAACTCCCGCTCGATTACCGGCCGGTTGTTCTTTGCCAGAGTGAAGTGCCTCTCGACTTGCATGGCTACGCATGTCAGGTAAACACCTTCATGTGCGCACTATACTATAGAGAGCCACGTACAACATGGTGGCACAAGATGCTACCCGTACAGTAGCGCGCGCACCTCTTAACACGTAGGTGGAGTAACACCTCACCTCGTGTCGCGGTGTTTTGGTGTTTGGGTGACCGCACAGCGTTCGTGACGAGGGAGGTTCACGCTACAGTGTTAATAGTTGACACCGAAATGAATCGACGGTATCGGACAGCTGGCACGGTTTCCCAATGCACGAACCCACGAAGATTCGAAGCAGAGCTAATGCTGTGCACGTCAGCGACCACGCTGGTTGTCTGGTTGCAGGCGTACCCAGATGAATCGGCACTGCATCGGCAATTCTGTCCGTATCAACCTGCATCTCGGTGACAGACTGACGTGCCCAGACGAACCGACACTACCATCGGCAATTCTGTCCGTATCGACCTGCATCTCGGTGACAGACTGACGTACACCGATTGCACACGTTAGGCGAGCAACAATGCTGCCGAAGTCAACCTGGAGCAGGCACTGAGCTGGTACCTCAGTGCCAGCACGACGGTGAGGTGCCAGCATCGAGCTGGAGGCACGGCAAGTGGCAGCGCCGCGGCCGGGTCTCAAGGCGCACTTTACCCCCGTCGCTTGGGAGGCGAGTTAAAGAAAAGATAAGCTCGCCCAACCCACGGGGAAGAGGCTTGAACCGATCGCGGCCTAGATGGACACCAGCTTGTCCCAGAAGGGCGTCGCGTCCTGTGAGATTGGCGGTTTTGCGTTGGAGACAGCGGCGGAGGGCACGTCTCCAACAGGCGGGACCTCGGTTTTGAAGTCTCGTAACCTGAGGCAGTTTCCGCCCTGCGTAGTGTCTAACGAGAACGCTGAGCCGGTCCGTCCCTATCTCTTGAAACTGCATCGAAGTGCCTGCCGCTGTTTATCACAGTGAATCACGGTCCACCACGGTCCATTAGTCCCTAGAGCTGCATCGAATTGCCCGGTGCTGTATTCTTCGGTCTATCACGGTCGATCAAGAGGGGATGGACCGGCTCAAACGCGTAAAAGGAAGCGGATTTTCCGCAACTCACGTCGCCATCGCAGGTTGAGTGATTGCCTCGTCTCGGGGCAACGAGCTTCGGCGAGGTCACTTTCCTGAACACAATCTTCAGCCAACTACACCCTGCTAAAGGCTGTGTAAATTCTCTTATCGACATCATGCCTCTACTCTTTCAGTGAAACTATGAGTGTCAAGAAGTGGGCCTTAGGGGGTTGGAAGTGGGGTGTCTAGCATTGAGTTATTTTTGAGGACATGACGGTACTGCAGAGCCACGGGCCTACGGGTCAAGTGGCTACCGATTTCCCAAACTAAAGCATCAAGGCTTGGCGCACCTTGGGCCTTGGCGCTCGCGCTGAACACAAAAAAAGCTCGTCGAGACGGTCAGCTGCAGGGCAGAGCAAACGGGGTTGTAGCACTGTGCTGCCTCCGACTCAAGCTTTGCAAGCTGTGGTTGACCGTCACGTTCCTGGACCAGGTGCGGTCTTTTTCGTTTTTATTTTTCTTCTTCTGAGGACATGAACATGTCTAGCAATGGATCCTTAGAGTCTTGAAGTTGGAGTCTTCGGGCTAATGCATTAAGCTGGAGCTTGCAAGACCCGCCTCAACCCAAACTCTCCAGGAGTCGGTTCGGGGTGGTGCTCGTGCACTTTGCTTTAGTTTCCAGTAAAATATTGGTGTCCAGAAGTGCAAGTCTAACCTTTCGGGTCTAGACGTGGGAGTCGGTGCCTGGATATAGGGGGATACGCTGGCACACATGCCAAAGAAAAGCGGACACACCGATTTCAAAGACCAGCCCCCTTGTTCGGCAGACTTGTTCAACAACATCCGACGGCTGCAGCCTTGCATCCACACCGGGACCGTCTGTTCGTAGTTGAAGAGGGAGAGGAATGCGTTTCTCCACTTGAGCTGCAGCATCAGCTCCGCTTCTGCTTCATCTTCGCCTGTCCTCCAGCTGTGCACTCCCCTCTTGTCGTCATCGGGGTACCTCAAGTACGAATACTGTTGTGTGGGATTGGGGCGGTGTCAATCCGAAGCACAGAGATCCTGTAGTTCTGCAGACTGCTTCAAAAGCTTCTGATAAGTACTCGAACTGCCACCTCACCAGACCGCTGGCCTGCACGTGGAAGACCCTGGCTCAGCAAGAGTGCACCAGCAGACCACCAGGGCTAAAAAACACAAACCTCCAGAGCAAAAAAACGGCAAAAAAAAACGACCAGAAACACAAGTAGCGTGCCAACCTTGGTGCACTCCCTTCACGATGATCTCGCGCTGACGTATGCCGGAGGGCCACTACGCAAGGCCAGTCGCCCAAGGAGATCCGCCAAGCCTTGCAAATCCAGTAAGTAGTGGTGGCAGTTTGAACTTGACAAGCAGCAACAATCTGTGACGATAGGCTGAATACCCAGTAAGTAGTGGTAGTAGTAGTATGTCAGCATCGTTCCAGTTCAGGAGAAGTCTGGAGGGGGTGAAACAACTCAACAACAAAGCAGGTCTCTCTTGCTGAACGCACTCCTTATTTTTCGCGTGCGGGCAACCCGCAACGATTGTTTGGCCACAACTGCAAAGCGGAAGGCAGGTCAGAACCGTGCGCACACCTCGGTGAAAGAGAACGATGACCAGTCTTTTTTCGCGATCGCCGCTTGGGCGTCTTTCAAGCTGGCAGTCTCCTGCACGCCGGCCGCCTGCAGGATCGCTGTGCAGAGCTCCACGTCGTGAATCTGTGTGGGTTTGGAGTGTAAGTTCGCTAAGGGTGGCCATTACCCGTGAAGGTTCCTTCAAGGTATCGTATACCTGCCGACTACCTACCCCCCCCGTGCATAAGATGGACGAATAATTCGGGTTTTGGCGGTATCCATCTTGTTACGTGTTTGTCAAAAGGCGTGCATTCCACGCTCCCAAAGACGCACGGTAGCCCAATCCATTCCGAGCAGTCTGTGACAGCCGATTCCTTGTTCCTGAGCTAACGAGCTAGTTTGCTTCGGCGTTGAAGCAAATCTGCGGGGTTCCGCACTTTTCCCGAATAAACGGACCCGTTTGTACCCACATTGCCGCGGCCGCCAGGGAGTTTCACTCATTTAGGTGCTGAAAGACCGCCCGATGCAAGAGAATGAGAATCCGTTGGAAGCAGTGATTGCAGGGAACGGTGTGGTAAACGCGCGCGCGAGTAGAGCCAACTTCGCTAAAGTTCTCCGATGTCTGGCGTTGAACTGGCAAGCAACGGGTCACGTACTCGTAGGTGCAGATGCTACGTCGTAGTACCACCTCCTGATGACCTCGATTGTGTTCAGCGCAAGCACCAAGCCCCAACGTGCGCCCACGCCTTGATGCTTTAGTTCGGGAAATCGGTGGACACTTGACCCGTAGGCCCGTGGCTCTGCAGTTCCGCCGAACACGTGAAGCTTGGCTCCCGTGTAGCAGGCTTTCCCTGGTGGGTTCCCTAGTATCCATACGATGCATGGAAAAATTAGTTGTTGACAGGAGTACCATGAACATTCTACGGTCCTCGACACGAGCTCGTGGAAGCAATCCTCAGCTACTCGTGGACACTACGAGGTGTGGTATCTACCACATACCACTACGTAGTACCTGTGCCGGGTCGAGATCCGTACAAAAGTGACGAACAATCTGGGAGAAATGCTTTGTGCGCTTCAATCGTTGACAGTCTTGCCTTATTAAGCTCAATGCAAGGGAGGGACTCACACAGACGCCAAACGATAAAACGTTCGCCGTGTGCGCATTAGTGCCAACCGCGTTTTCGAGAGGTTTCTGTGGTCACTGCCCCAAGCATCAACGCCTCAGCAAGGCCTTCTCTAGCGTAGGATTGGCGGTGCCAAGGTCATCCCCCCGGAGAGGAGTGCAGGCATCACGAATACGAAGCCCTTCCAGGGTGTTGGGTATGCACTTCTGCAACCAACACTCGAGTATCGCAATACTCAAGCGCCTGCCGGTACCCCAAAGCAGGCGGGACGCGACGCCTTGTTGTTCGCAAGGCTTTCTTGCCATGCTACTTGACTCCGAATGAAAAGGAGGAAATATAGAGGTAGAGGGGCAAATACAATACAAACTCAATCTGATTTGTTCTTCGCTTACACCACCGTGTTGTTTTCTCACTCAGGACTTTGACCTGTTGCGTTTGTGTGATCGTGTAGGGGTACCTCACGTCCGTTCAACACGTGGTTCGGTAGGTACAGCACTTAGAATCCCTTCGGTCGTCGAGCATTTCCTTCCAAGCTGGCGCTTATGTAAAAAAACAAGGGGGGAAAAAAACATACGCGGGCCAGAGTGCTCATAAGCTTGATGTGGCCACGGTTCCACCACTCGCCTTTGAAATGCTGCTCCGTGAGTTCCTGCGACAAGATTTGTGGGTATATTTTTTCACAGTAACAACCGCAGTTGTCAATATCAAAAATTATGGTTGGCAGCGTACTGGAAATTGCCAGAACAGGTTACAACACAAACAACAACGCATATCGGGAACAGAAAGAGTAGCGGGCGGCGTACGTGCATGAAATTGACCACGGTGTCTTGGTCCGCTAGTGCACACGAACAGTTCAGCTTCTGAGGCTGGCTCCACCATGCACGGGGCGCTGTTTCTCTGTTGGATAGCAAGACTGAACGCACCCCAATACATCGGCCGACTGCACGTGCGGATTCGTGGCCGGCACAAAAGCTACAATACCCCTGAGAACAAGGCATGTCGGTAGAGACGGGGGACGGAGGGTTTCCAATGTGCAGACAGACTTCTGGTGGCTGAGCTGTCCACCACGGTACACCTCAATCAGGTCCATCCGTAACCTTTGAAGATTCATCGAATTGCTTTGAGCTGCCTCTCACGGGGCACCATGATCTAACAGGATGGGATGGTAACATACCCCAGGGATTCGGTCTCAAAGGTTAAACCGTGGAGAATGAGGGAAAGAAAGATAGCGTACCACACAGCCGACTTGGTCCTTCAGGATCTGCGTTTCGGCATCGAGCACCGACAGCTTGGCGTGGGGGCAGCCAAGGCCGTCCTCCGCGTCCTCCTTGTAGATCAGCAGTTGCTCCAGCTCGTTGTCCGTCCACCACTTGTTTTCGCTGTGAGCAGGGTTTTGAACATGCTGCAAATTTCGTAGGATTTTGTTGCGGTTCTAGAAACAAAATGAATGAAATGACTGATCCTGTTTGGTGGAGATCCGCGCTCCTGCCGGGGCTTTGCTCGGGAGTAGCTGAATTAAACACCGGGGGATTGCAAGAACGTGCTTGGAGTGGGTATGTGCTCAACACCGTCTGCGCCGTGTTTTGGTCCTTTAAGCCACGGACACAGAAGGCGGACCATCATCAGCGCGGAACCTGAGTGTCGACTGCGGTGTGAGTCTGGTTTGTCAGGCGGCTGTTCGTAGCTCGTCACAGCCAGGACCACCCGTGCTACTAGAGCTCAGGCGAATCCGTCACGGGGAGAAGGCCCCTACAACCGTGTCTGAGCAATCAGTTAAAAAACTCAGGGCACTCGCCCTGATTGTGACTGCGACTCGCTAGGCAGCACTGACTTGTCTTCTTTTTACGATGGCAATCTGCGAAGTAAACTCCGCAGAGCACAGTGGACATGGGGTTGCTGTGTGCAGCACCAATGGTTGAAGTACCAAAAGGAAAAAGAGTGCGAGGAAGTAATCCTGCGTGCTGAGGGCAGCAAGTCGCGTTACGCGAAGTACCCTACTGGAATGGGGGGATTGCAAGAACGTGCTTGGAATGGGTATGTGCTCAACACCGCACTGGTCCCGTCTCGAGTTTCTAAAAAAAGACACTCGTGTCGCACAATTCGGGTGTGGAGCACGCCGTTGTGAATTCGGATTGGATAGGGGGGTCGCTGCTATCGGGTGCTGGTTTTGAGGGATAAGTAAAGGCAAGAATGTTTTGCGGTGTCCGTCAGTATGGTAGTTTGTGCTACCTCCCTTCTTTTACACTCGTTCTTTTCTCTACTCACTACCGTACGTACTCTTTCACTCTTTCACTCACTTTGGCTAGCCAAAAAAGACTCCTGTCGGGGCCTACGGATAGGGGGGGAGGAAGATTTGAGTTTGCCCCCTTACGGACGGAGGGGAGGGAGCGCAGAAAGCCTTTCGGGGAATCGATGGGTCGAACTCGACAGTTTTACGACTCCGCAAGGTGAACCGTGATGCTCCTCGGAAAGGTCTCGTAGCACATCTCTTCACAGCAGCAACCGTTGGTCTTTTCTTTTTGACGTGTTTTTACTCTGGAAGCACAGTGTCCGAACACCAGCTCGGGTTCTGGCATTTTCGACAGAAGTGTGTGTCTCCGAAGAAGATGTTAAGCAAGAGCGTGAGCGGTTGTAAGGGGGAGAGAGAGGCCTTGTAACAGTATGCCATTGGTCGGTAACAATTAACTTCAAAGACTAGCGTCTTATACGACGAGTAGTAGTAGTAGTAGTAGTTTGAACTTGTTATGCAGACAATCTGTGTCGATAGACTGCACAAGCCGCTACAGACTACCTCTTTGCACGCGTCGTGTCTTGCTTCGGTCGCTTCTTGCCCTGCGTACTGTTTGTCTCCGGTGCGCGCTTCACGTCCGATGTGCAGTTTGATGACGAGGAATCAGATGATTCGGCGCACTGCCTTTTCTCCCTCGCAGGTTGTTTCCGCGGCCGAGATCTCGACTCGTTAGCCTGCTCGTCTTCGCGGCTCCGCTTCGGCTGGGCTTGTGGGCTGTCCTCTTTTGGGGTGCGCTTTTCGTTCAGAGGCGGTGCTGCGGCTTCGGCTTCTTGCGGGCGCTCCCACCTGTTTGCTCTTCGTTGCGTCCGCGCTTCCGCTGGGAGCAGGCGCCGTCCGTCCCTTCTGCACGTTCACCGTTCGGTGGTGGCGTCCGATCTGTTGGTTGTGGGCCCTGGCCGCGGCTTCGGCTCCGGCGCCTTCGAGGCACACGCGCTCGCCCGTTGGTCGACAGGCCCTCGCTTACCGCTGGCCGTGCTCCGTGGTGCCTCGCTTGCAGCACTGCCTGGGCCTGCGGCGCCGCACGTCCTCGTACCGCATGCACGTAGTAGTAGTTTTGAACTTGATACGCAGCAACAATCTGTGACGATAGACTGCACAAGCCGCTATCGACTACCTCTTTGCACGCGTCGAGTCATGTTTTGGTCGCTTCTTGCCCCTGTTCTTGTACTGGTTGCGCTTCACGTCCGCTGTGGTGTCTGACGAGCCCGAGGAATCACCAGACGTATCTTTTCTCTGCCGAAGCAGCCGGCGACAGCAGGCGCAGGGGGCAGGTCTTGCTTTACTTTTCTCTTCCTCATGGAGACCCGCCCCCCGGCATCCCGACTGTCCAATCACTGTCGAGAAAGGTTTGCGCCTATTGTGATGAGGTGGTTGACCAGGCCCCCACGAAGCCTTATACACAACACGGCTACAACACGGGGATGCAGCCCTACTCAGCCATCGGGTCATTGACTGCCAAGCACCCCCCGACCGGTCGATTTGCCACTTTTGTGGCCCTCTAATCGCCGGGCGGTGCTGTCAGCACTTGTTCCGCGTCGCATCAAGTACATGATGCTGGCGGTTGGGGGATCGGCGACCGCAACTCAACTAAGGTGCGGTCAACAGTGTCGCCACGTGAAGGCCCCCCCTGACACCTGATCATTGTTACTACGAAAAAAAGAGAAAAAGGGATTGTAAGACTCCGTTAATCAGGTATGGAACCCTGTTCTCTTCTTTTTCACGGCGGTGTTGTGAGCACCTCGTTCTTCGTCGCATGCAGGCTGAGCCAGCGACGTGGATTACTTTTGCGCACGGTCACCTTTCTTGGCAGTTTGCTGCCCCGTGGCACGCGCTTCATAGTCCACTGCCGTCATTGTGCGGGTTCGGCCTCAAGAATACCTGCCGAGTGTCCCGGTATGTGCGCTTTCGGCCCCAAGGATGCCTGCCGAGTGCCCGCATGTGAGTCATCGGCCCCAAGGATGCCTGCCGAGTGCCCGCATGTGAGTCATCGGCCCCAAGGATGCCTGCCGAGTGCCCGCATGTGAGTCATCGGCCCCAAGGATGCCTGCCGAGTGCCCGCATGTGAGTCATCGGCCCCAAGGATGCCTGCCGAGTGCCCGCATGTGAGTCATCGGCCCCAAGGATGCCTGCCGAGTGCCCGCATGTGAGTCATCGGCCCCAAGGATACCTGCCGAGTGCCCGCATGTGAGTCATCGGCCCCAAGGATGCCTGCCGAGTGCCCGCATGTGAGTCATCGGCCCCAAGGATACCTGCCGAGTGCCCGCATGTGAGTCATCGGCCCCAAGGATGCCTGCCGAGTGCCCGCATGTGAGTCATCGGCCCCAAGGATACCTGCTGAGTGTCCCGGCATTCTCGAACGCAGCGACTCGTGGAAGGTATTAAAAATTGCGGCAGTAGACATGCAATTGAGGGTGGTCGTAAGGCCGCTTGGCGGTGGCCGGCGACGTGGCTTCGCCAAAGGAGAGCGCCCTTGGTTTGCTCGAAGGCTTGGCTGCGGAACGCTGCGTAGTTGGCTGGGTGCGAGACGAACTCGCGCCAGGCTTCACCGATGGTGTCGGCGGCCTCGACGACGCGCCGGTCGTAGTTGGGGACCCACTGCTTGAAGGCCATGAGCCAGTAGTTGATGACGGGGGCTTAGTTGACGCTTTATATAAGCAGTATTTTGAATACTTTGCTGGCCATATAAGCATGCTGTCCTAATGGTGTAATATTTAATCTTCAAAGACTAGCGTCTTAAACGACAAAAAAAAAGGGACAAAGTTTCTTATCCGGAGCCTAACTTTTGAATAACCCTTTGTATGGGCTCACTAGTTTCTGGAAAGGCCTTTGTATGGAGTAGAGTTTGGCAAAATACCCTTGTATGGACAGAAAATTCTGAATGAGTACCCTTATATGGACACACACATTCTCGCAGTGACCTTGTATGGATAGACTTTTTTGGTCCCTTATATGGACGGCAGATGTTCAAAATGCCTTGTATGGAGAACCTACCCTTATATGGACGCCGTACTTTCTAAAAAGTCCCTTGTATGTACGACAAACTTTTGAAAAGTCCCTTGTATGGCGACATACTTTTGAAAGGCCCGTGCGTACTTTCGTGAAGACCAGACAATCACTTTGGATATAAAGGAAGACTTGTTGTGTTGTAAAGCGGCATGCATCGGCGCGCATCCCGAAAGATTTGACACATGGCGTACTAGCCGTGCCTTGTGCGCACACTGATGCGTGCTGGTGCAGGCGTCAACGCTAGCGCTAGGCTGCCAGGGCACGAAATGAGGCTGGTCTTCCGCGGCGATGGAAGCCCAAGACGCAGCTGAAGACGAGCAGGCACGGTTCCCCGGCGAGGTGGGGATGTTGACCTCTTTCCGGAGTTCTGGACACTGCACCAGCGCAGGCCACTGCATCGGGATCGTGTGACTAGCGCCTCAACGCTCTTCATTGACTCTTCCGCAGGGAGCCGCAGGTAGATGAAGTGACCCTCGGGCTCCCGTGTGAAAGGTACACTGTGCTCCTCTCGCGCGCGGCTTTCCTCCTTCCACTCAATCAATGTCTGCGAGGTCCCGATAGCGCAACACTCCACGCATGCACTTCTTCGCGAAATCATCGACCGCTGCCGTGTTCACACTTGCGCTCCCTTTTTCTCTTTTCTTTTGGGTAAAGTCCCTTGTATGGATACCTGACTTTGAGAAAAGTCCCTTGCATGGACAGCGAACTTTCAAAATTTCCTTATGGACACCTGATTTTGAAAAGGTCCCTTGTATGGACGAGACATTTTTTTAGTCGTATAAGACGCTAGTCCTAGAAGATTAATATTAACCGACTAATGATATACTGTGAAACAGGGCCTCTCGCTCCTCACAGCCCCCTAGCTTTCCGTGTCCTGAGGCGCCATGATGGAAATGTGGCAAACACAAGATCATTAACAGTTGGTTCGTTTTCTACTTACCCTTTCACGCAGCGGCACTGAGACTAGAGCTAATTGCAGCACGAGACGCACACCAAGGAGGAGAATATTATAGCCCCTTGTATGGACAAACTTCCCAGGTCCGTTGTATGGACACCCGATTTTGGAAAAGTCCCCTGTCAGGTGTGGTGAAACCTGCTCCAAAATATGGGTCCAAAATGTGGGGGTCCAATATGTGGGTCCAATATTTGGGTCCAAGTCTTGGGTCCGAGTTTTGGCATTTCGGTTCATCACAGGTTCCCTGCCACCCAAGATTGCTGCAGCGCAAGTGTTTTGTCTTTCTCTAGTCTGCCCTCACTTGGTCCACCGATTACAGATCGTTAGAACTTTGAACATGCAGACCTCGACAGGTTTGCTTCCTCCTGGTTCGTTTCCACTGTGGTTAGCCACATACGATGTCGCGAGACAAAGTTTTTTTGGCTAGGTGCGAAAACCACCTGCAGGAGTTGCTCAAAGCATGTACGCCGATGACTCAACAAAGCCTACGGTAGGGCTCGCATCAGATCTAAAACCTTGTGGCATAGGATGAATCAAACTGACTGGTACGGCAGGATTTCCCGCGATAGCAGAGCGTGCAGCATCATCTCCATCCTCAAGATCGGAGAAAAGCGCACACAACAACCAGCAACACATTTCCAGCCATCCCGCGTTTCCCTGACCTGCTTTCTTTGCAGTAGCTGTCGTTCTGCGCAAGTCTGTGTAGTGAACATACACTCTAAAAAATGGCAAAAATATGAAGAGTCGGAAAAATTCTGGTTTTTCTTTTTGGAAAATGTGAAACCTTGGCCAACACTGCGAGCACGAGAAAATGATATTGCAGGCGGTGGGAAAACTGTTTTCCACTCCCGAATTCTCCTCTACTCGGGTTCTACGACGGTGTTCGGTTGCTCGTCGCAGCCAACGCCAGTGTTGAAGAGACCGGCATGGAACGCAGCGCCTTGGGCATTGCAAGGCGGTGTGGCTACCCAGATATTGTTGAATTGCTTGAAGACGCAAAGAATGCAGAGGCATCTTCCAGCAAGTGAAGTGGCCTGCGCTGGTGCAGTGTCCAGAACTCCGGAAAGAGGTCCATCCCCACCTCGTCGGGGAACCGTGCCTGCTCGTCTTCAGCTGCGTCTCGGGCTTCCATCGCCGCGGAAGACCAGCCTCATTCGTGCCCTGGCAGCCTATTGTGGGCAGCTAGCGTTGACGCCTGCACCAGCACGCATCAGTGTGCGCACAAGGCACGGCTAGTACGCCTTGTGTCAAATCTTTCGGGATGCGCGCCGATGCGTGCCGCTTTTTACAACGCTGCGAGCACGAGAAAATGATATTGCAGGCGGTGGGAAAACTGTTTTCCACTCCCCAATTCGCCTCTACTCCACTAGAAGCGGGTTCTACGACGGTGTTCGGTTGCTCGTCGCAGCCAACGCCAGTGTTGAAGAGACCTGCGCGCGTCGCGGCGCCTTGAGCAAGGCGGTGTGGCTACTCAGGAATTGTTCGATTGCTGAACGATGCAGAGAATGCAGAGGCACAGAGGTATGCTATGTGCTGGTATCACCGGATACCGGCATCAGCAACCTCATCACGAGCTCGTGCATCTGCTGCTGCAGAGCAACGTACGCTGCGTGGTGCAATGCACCTACGCCCATGGGTGCAATATGGCACTATGCGGGGATGCTGAGGCACCGTGTGCCTCCTCTGCATATCCATCCTCATATGCCAGTATTGGACCCAATAGTAGGGTGCTACCTACGTTCCCATAAAAATCGGGCTGAGTATCCGGGAGTTTTGGGGAGTTTCGGGGAAGTGTCGGGGAGTTTCGGGGAACTTACTAGGAGCCCGGACCAGGTGGAAGTAAGTAGGAAAGGAGAAAGGTTGTTTAAAAAGAAATGCGAAGCGAAGCGACCACGAGGGGTCGGAGTATCACGTGGCCACAAAAGACGCTCTCTTCGCGCCTTGCTTCCGTGCGAGCGGCTGCTGGCCACGATAAACGAGCTTGTTGGCGAGCGCCTGCAGCATGTTAATCTGGAGGCCAGGTACTACAACCGCACCGCCCTCCGAGAGCTTAAATCAGGTCCGAGCTCTTGCTGAACCGGCTTCGGCAACAGTTGCTGGCTGAAGGGTGTCGCCCCTGTTTATTGTGGTTGACGCATCAACCACGGTCGCATGCAGGGGACGACGTGGTAGGCGTACGTGTGCGATACGCCGATGCCTCGGAGCCCAGTCTTTTGAAAGACACCTTCATTGGGCTTGTGCCCAACGTTCCGAAGGGGTTGGTCAACGTGAGCGCGACTGGGGACGCCACGGTCCAGTCTTTTGAAAGATTCCTTCATTGGGCTTGTGCCCAACGTTCCGAATGGGTCGGTCAACGTGTGCTCGACTGGGGACGCCACGGTCCAGTCTTTTGAAAGATTCCTTCATTCCTCCATTCACGGCGCCCAAGCGCCGTGAAGCAGAAGTCGGCGCGCAACCGATGAACCTGGACGAGCCGTCGAGGGAGAAACGAGGCACCAAACGCGCGCCTGAGCGCGACGAGCTAAAGAGGCGAAAGCATGACACATCACGTGCGAAGAGATAACCGCGCCGCCGGCGATGCGGATTATCGCTGCAGATGCTGTGCATTCTAACCCAAAACTCTTATCGACTTTCGTCATCAACTCCCTCAGTGAAACTGTGAAACCCTGGACAGTCTCCGTTCGTGCGAGTGTCCCGGCATTCTCACACTCAGCGACTCGTGGGAGGCATTAGTAGGCGTACAATTAAGGGTGGTCGTAAGGCCGCTTGGCGGCGGCCGGAGACGCGGCTCGAAGTCGCCGAAGATCTTCGCCAAAGGAGACGCGCCCTTGGCTTGCTCGAAGGCTTGGCTGCGGAACGCTGCGTAGTTGGCCGGGTGCGGGACGAACTCGCGCCAGGCTTCACCGATGGTGTCGGCGGCCTCGACGACGCGCCGGTCGTAGTTGGGGACCCACTGCTTGAAGCCATGAGCCAGTAGTCGACGGCGGGGGCGTAGTTGACGCTTTATAAAGTCTTAAGCATGCTGTCCTAATATGTATCTCAACGACTAGCGCCTTATACGACAAAAGAAAAGAGAAAAAGGGTGATCTTTATTGGCGTTAAAATTGAGAAACTAGGCATACAATTGGGGGCGGTCGTAAGGCCGCTTGGCGTCGGCCGGAGACGTCGCTTCGGCGACGAAGTCGCCAAAGTTTTTCGCCAAAGGAGACGCGGCCTTGGCTTGCTCGAAGGCTTGGCTGCGGAACGCTGCGTAGTTGGCCGGGTGCGGGACGAACTCGCGCCAGGCTTCACCGATGGTGTCGGCGGCCTCGACGACGCGCCGGTCGTAGTTGGGGACCCACTGCTTGAAGGCCATGAGCCAGTAGTTGACGACGGGGGCGTAGTTGACGCTTTATAAAGTCTTCAAGCAGCATTTTGACACTTTGTTGGCCGTATAAGCATGCTGTCCTAATATGTATCTCAACGACTAGCGTCTTTATACGACAAAAAAAAAAGAGAAAAAGGGTGATCGTTATTGGCATTAAAATTGAGAAACTAGGCATACAATTGGGGGTGGTCGTACGGCCGCTTGGCGTCGGCCGGAGACGTCGCTTCGGCGACGAAGTCGCCGAAGTTTTTCGCCAAAGGAGACGCGGCCTTGGCTTGCTCGAAGGCTCGGCTGCGGAACGCTGCGTAGTTGGCCGGGTGCGAGACGAACTCGCGCCAGGTTTCACCGATGGTGTCGGCGGCCTCGACGACGCGCCGGTCGTAGTTGGGGACCCACTGCTTGAAGGCCATGAGCCAGTAGTCGACGGCGGGGGCGTAGTTGACGCTTTATAAAGTCTTCAAGCAGCATTTTGACACTTTGTTGGCCGTATAAGCATGCTGTCCTAATATTTATCTCAACGACTAGCGTCTTTATACGACAAAAAAAAAAGAGAAAAAGGGTGATCGTTATTGGCATTAAAATTGAGAAACTAGGCATACAATTGGGGGTGGTCGTACGGCCGCTTGGCGTCGGCCGGAGACGTCGCTTCGGCGACGAAGTCGCCGAAGTTTTTCGCCAAAGGAGACGCGGCCTTGGCTTGCTCGAAGGCTTGGCTGCGGAACGCTGCGTAGTTGGCCGGGTGCGAGACGAACTCGCGCCAGGCTTCACCGATGGTGTCGGCGGCCTCGACGACGCGCCGGTCGTAGTTGGGGACCCACTGCTTGAAGGCCATGAGCCAGTAGTAGACGGCGGGGGCGTAGTTGACGCTTTATAAAGTCTTAAGCATGCTGTCCTAATATGTATCTCAACGACTAGCGCCTTATACGACAAAAGAAAAGAGAAAAAGGGTGATCTTTATTGGCGGTAAAATTGAGAAACTAGGCATACAATTGGGGGTGGTCGTAAGGCCGCTTGGCGTCGGCCGGAGACGTCGCTTCGGCGACGAAGTCGCCGAAGTTTTTCGCCAAAGGAGACGCGGCCTTGGCTTGCTCGAAGGCTTGGCTGCGGAACGCTGCGTAGTTGGCCGGGTGCGGGACGAACTCGCGCCAGGCTTCACCGATGGTGTCGGCGGCCTCGACGACGCGCCGGTCGTAGTTGGGGACCCACTGCTTGAAGGCCATGAGCCAGTAGTTGACGACGGGGGCGTAGCTGACGCTTTATAAAGTCTTCAAGCAGCATTTTGACACTTTGTTGGCCGTATAAGCATGCTGTCCTAATATTTATCTCAACGACTAGCGTCTTTATACGACAAAAAAAAAAAAGAGAAAAAGGGTGATCGTTATTGGCATTAAAATTGAGAAACTAGGCATACAATTGGGGGTGGTCGTACGGCCGCTTGGCGTCGGCCGGAGACGTCGCTTCGGCGACGAAGTCGCCGAAGTTTTTCGCCAAAGGAGACGCGGCCTTGGCTTGCTCGAAGGCTTGGCTGCGGTACGCTGCGTAGTTGGCCGGGTGCGAGACGAACTCGCGCCAGGTTTCACCGATGGTGTCGGCGGCCTCGACGACGCGCCGGTCGTAGTTGGGGACCCACTGCTTGAAGGCCATGAGCCAGTAGTCGACGGCGGGAGCGTAGTTGACGCTCTTGTAGACGCCTTTGTACTTCGCGACCCACTCCGCCCGCACCGGTTCGAAGATCGCCTGGTTCTCGTTCTTGCACCGGCGGATTTTCTTGTCCATCTGCGCCTCTGCCCACTCGTACTCGGGCAGTTCGAATTCGTTCGCGGCGTAGTGCACCTCGTTCTGCCTAAAATACTCCAGGTACTCCGCCTGCGACATGTCGCGCGTCTTTTTCTCATGCTCGATAAGCCGCCTGATGCGATGCCTCGCATACGGTCCGGTCCTTGCTTGGTCAACCCTGATCTGCATCCCGACGTTTTGTATGAGGTGCGGGTCAGGCGGCCCCTCCGGGTTGTTCACCGGGTTCCACGGGTCTGGGAGGGAGAACTCTCCCCAATCCTTGTACGCGGGCGGACGCGCGAACAGTTCGCTTTCGCCAGGCGGCAGGGCGCCCTTGGGGTGGAAGTAACCGGTGGTGTGGCCGTGCTCGTCGACGATCGGGCCCGGGAGCGCGGTAAACTCCTCGGTGCCGAGGGCGATGGCCCGCGCTTTTTGGCGCGCGGTCTTCTTCCCGAGCAGCATCTCCCTGTTTTGGTACGCGAGGGCTGCGGACGAGAGCATCGACTCGGTCGCGGTGCTGAAGTACTTCATGCGAAGGTACACCGGCGATGTGAACATCTGCGAGATGGTGTTGGCCAAGTCGAGGCGGGCGTCGGCGATCAACCCGATGATGACCTGCGGGTCCTTCACATTCCTGTTCATCTCGAACGCCATGCGGATCCTCTTCTGCATCACAGGCATCGGCGCCGGCATCGCGTAGTTCACCTTCGCGTGCGGGATCGCCTCGATGCAGTCCTTGTACAGCCCGATCACCTGCCGCCTCAGGTTGACATTCTCCAAGTCATCGTACACGGCTCCGGTACCCGCGCCGATCCGACGGGCCTGCCTCGTGACAACGGCCGCGCGCTGCATTTCGCAAGGTTACCCCCCTCCAGGGCTCGATTGGTTCTACCAAGTTCCCGGCCCAACCTTTGGTGTGCGGTACGTATTCTTAGAGTGAAAGTTTGCTGAAGAATCCGGGGGTTTGAGGTCACCGGGTGAGAAAGGTTTTTATTATGGTAAAAGAGGCACGCGGCGTGTAAAGAATGCTAAGTGTCAACACACATGGGTTTGCGTAATTGGGTGGCGGGTGGGGTGGGTATGGGTTCCTGCGAGTTGGCGCGTCATTCTTTCACGGCCACGTCGGACACGTCCGGTGTCCTTTCTGATCTTCCACCGAAGACTTTGTGAAGAACGGGGTCTTGCCCAGAGGGTTATTCTGCAGATGCTTTGAGCTATGTTTGTGTCTAGGTTTTCGGACGTCTTCTTAACCATGGTCAAGTCTGCGCGAGCGGTGCCAGCGAAAGCTGGTGAACGGAGAAGCGCTTCACTTCTTGTTCCCAGTTATATGCTTGCTCGTGCGGTATATAGTATAGTATAGTATCGCGCTACGATGCCACATAACACGAGTAGTTTCGATGCTAAGCTGCGACTGTTGAGCATGTTCACATTTCCACATAGATGGCCGGTTGATAACGGTATATAACGTTATATAACGTTATAACGGTCATAACGTTATATGGGTAAATGCCAAACCCCCCCCCCCCTAGGGCTAAGTTGGATGGAAACGCCGTTTCTTTTAGTTTTTTCGAAATAAGGAAACGGAAACGGAAACGGAAACGGAAACGTTTCCGTTTCTTTTAAAAGAAACGCCGGAAGGCTCTTCATGCTGAGGGGTCCTATAAGATACCACTTCACGCGTCCTTCTGTGAGTCCGTCTGGCGGGCTCTCTGACTCTTCAGGGCCCTTCGACTTGGCTCGGCCCCTTCTTGTGTGTCGTCGCGGTCTCGTTTGTGCAGAGCAGTCGCCGGTGCTCACCGCTTTCTTTCGTCGGCGATCTGACACGAGCAAATAGGTAACCACAAGCTAATGATGCAGAATGTCGTCACATGTGGATGTTTTCTGACACCAGATTCCACCCTTCTGTGCCTACCACTTCGTCTTCTGCTGCTTCCAACCCACGAGTGGGGCTTGTTGAATCTGCCGTCCTCTTCTGCATTGTTGGTGGTTTCTTCCTGCCGTCGTTGTCTATGCTCCGACAACACCGCCCCTTCCGGTGACGGTTGCCACCCGTCGTCGTATGCAAGGTGCACTGTGGCAAGCGATGTTTAACGCACACGTTACTGCGTGGCCATCGCTTTTCTGGCGGGTTCAACATTGCCCCGGCATACGTGTGCCCTTCTCACCTCCTGATGCTGATTGCACTCCCTCTTTGTCTTACACCGCCGAAAGACCCCGGTCTTGTAGCCTGTGGCGCTGAACGATCGTATCTGTAGAGTCTATTATTGGAAGCGGATGTGCTTTCCCGATCGTCTTCAGCGCGTTGGCCAACAGCCTCGCATAACAGAGCATCGTCGCCACAACAGCCATTGGTGTAAAGAGCTGCAGACCTCAAAGTCAGCACAACCGGACGCGTGTGGTTGCGTCTGCTCCACGCGGTCGCAACTCTTATGCTTCTTTCCTCCCTCTTTTCGGAGCCTCCTTGTCCATGGTTTCCCGCTGGATTGCGGGGTCCGCCGTTCGGAACACATTTCCGGTCGGACCTTCAGCCAGTATACTAGTGGCATACCAGCCGTTTCTTTTGAAAAGAAACGGCGTTTCCATCCACCGCCAAAAAGAAGGAAACGGAAACGGAAACGGAAACGGAAACGGAAACGTTTCCAACGTTTCCATCCTACATAGCCCTAGGGCAGTGTTCCAGGTAAACGGTAAACGTTTACCGTTTATAAACGTTTACGTTTACTCATTTTGGAGTAAACGTTGAGTAAACGTTGAGTAAACGTTGAGTAAACGTTGTGTAAGCGTATACTGTATCAAGGGCGGCATCCACTGGAAATGCAATCTATAAGGAAAGAGGAGCGACAAAGCAAAATATCCAGACGCACCTTTCGCCACAAATGGTGAACAAGCGCAAAGGAGACGCCTGGGAGGGGTGACATTCACGTACCCGGATCGATCGGTAACTTGCAAGTTCTGCGACAAGGCCTTCCCCACCGCCTCTGCTGAGCACCTGCTCGGCCAAGGCAGCGGCATTGGCGGCTGCGCCCCAAAAGATCCCATGGTGGTAGTACACACCCCCCTTCGTCGTCAAGCTGAAGGCAGCAGAAGAAATGCGTAGTTTTGTTTTATTCTTTTACTTGTTAGTTGTCGACAACTTGTTTTGTGTTGAGGTGTCATTCAGATGTAAATCTAAAGCCGCTCACGTCAAATTTTGTAAAACGAGAAAGCCAAGACGAAGCAGCTGGATATGGTGCCATTCCTCACTCGAGCGACCACTGCAGTGGACGCCCACGAAGCCATCAGGGACTTCTTCTATGAAGAAGCCATCGGGTTTAACAAGGCTACTGGTCGTTCGTTCCTGACCATGGTTTCAGTCCTGTGCGGGCTATCAGCACACGATGAGTACACCCCCCCAACGCCCGAAGAACTCGGTGGGGTGATGCTTGACAACGCCATAAAAGAGATGGACAGCCTGGGTTGCGCCAGGAGGCCAAGTATGGTCTAACCGTGCTCTGTAGGCGAGTAAACGTTTACCGCGAGTAAACGTAAACGTTTACCGTTTATAAACGTTTACGTTTACTCATTTTGGAGTAAACGCGTTTACTCAACGTTTACCAGCTTCACTGCCCTACGGGGGGTCAAACTAAGGCAAAAAAGTGTCCCATTGGGGTATTTTTTTTCTAAGGCGAAAAACGCGCGTACACGAGCCCATGACTACATACCCCAGGGCAAACCCCGGAAAAAACACGAAATAAAGACCTGGATGGTCTCCGCAGGGCTTAAAAGCTGTGCTTGAGCACAAGTAAAAAAAACGTGCCCGTTTGGTGCCACCGTTTGTCAAAACGCCACCGTTTGTCACGTGGGAAGACATACGCAATCTTGGAGGGGGCACGCGAGCACACCACGCGTATTTTGGGTCACCAGGGTCACACAAGATAGCAAACAGTCGTGTGTGCACCGTTACTCCTGGCATGCTCTCTTTGCCGGGGGCGAAATGGAAAGCCGTGCGCTTGGACGGCTGCAACCATAATTCCCCGGCGATCTTCAACTGGAATGCCCTGATGAGGGAGCTGGAGCTCGTCTGCTGGCGCGACGTGGGTCGGACGAAGCAGCTTCCGTGGCTTGGCTCAACCAGAGACATGGTTTGTGCTATATAGCGCTCTTGGTGCACTGATCGGTCAGAAGGGAATCTTGGAAACTCCTGCCTTATCAAGGTCTTCGTCAGTCGGGAAGGTGTCGTCGAAAAGCTTCCGAGCGCTATCAGAGTTGTGTGCAGGCTGAGTAAGCGATGCAATCCGATAGGATTTGCTAAGCCGCAGACGGCTGCTCAGAGATGATAGTGTCCCGTGGCATCCTTCTGCGAAGTCGTTGGTTGCCGAAGTGGTTGTAAGATGCCCCGTTTATTCAGACTAGTGACTACACTAGCTGGGTCGTAGAAGCGATCAAACGTCTGGGCGTGAGCTTTGCGCACGTATGCAGCAACGCGCCTGCCTGTGTGTCTAGGCTTTCCGCCGCGCGAATCCATGCAGCGATCTTGGAAGCCATCGCGGCAGACAAGTCCTGAATCTGCCAATCTGCGCAAGGCGTTGGCGGGGGCCTCAGGAAGGTTTTCTTACTGAGAGGGTAGTTCACGGCTCTTCTTTCCTTTCTTTTCGACAAACCCCTTCAGGAGGCTCAACGCCGACGAAGAGATCATGGCAGATGGTAGCCACACACAACACCGGTGCGTTTCCGCGTCGAGGAAACTGGGATCGATGTTGGGCCTGGAGCTGGGAAGGGCGTTAGAGTCGGGAATGACCAAGACGTCGTTCGCAGCAGCATTTAAATGCTGCTCCTTTCGTGCCAATGTTGGAGAACTGGCACGGGGCACCCAACAGTAACCGCGCAAACCGGGCCCCGTTCTTCTTCCTGTTCCCTCCTCTGGGCGTTTCAAAGTGCCTCTCTTTTGTATTTTGAGGGGGGCCCTGCCACGTAGGGCACTACGAGGGGGTCTCCATGACGAACGGTGGCACCAAACGGGCACGTTTTTTTTAAAATTGCGTTTTGGAGCTCATTGACGAGCTTTTTCGGATTTCTGAGGGCGTAAACCGCAATTTCCGCACGATTAACTATCATCCCCTGGGGTAGGGGTCCCCCCTTTACGTGTGAACTGCTGACTTTGAGAAATGGTCCAAATGGGACACAGTTTGACCCCCCCTACCCCCAGGGTGCGCACTAAGGGACGTTGCCCCCGTTGCACGTTGCACCCCCCTTTTGGGGGGGGGGGGGGTCGTTTTGGGGGCTGTTTTTGGGGTGTTTCCCAGACCCCCCGGTGCCGAGTGGGTACTCCGTTTCCTCCAGATGAATCCGTTCTCCTCGTTTTCGAAATCGAAACCCACTTTTGCAGAAAAAAAGGTCATTCCCCACCAAAATGTTTTCCTGCACTTTTTTGGCAGGGAAATGTACTTAGCAACTTTTGAGCTAAGTCAGTTTCCCCGAAAACCAAGATTCCTGCAATGCACTCAAAAATCAGCCAAAATCTGGAAAATTGGCCCAAAAAGTGAAAATTCGGGCCGATTGGGCCGATTTACCATGTGCTTTCCCCAAAATGCCAATACCCCCCAAAAACTGTTTTTTTTAGGCAAATCCGCTGGGAAACGTACTTAGAGAATTTCGAAAATACGGCACCAAGAAAACCACGAAAGGGCAGATTTTCCCGGTTTCAGCCTGTGTTTTGCACGTCAAATTTCAGGCCTCGCAGACGAACTGAGGACGGAGTGGAAAGATCCATCGCGAAAGAGCGCGTTTAAGGGGGTCCCCGGCCACCAGGTGCACCAAACAGGACCCCCCCCCTTCCAAATTTAGCAGACGTTGACATTGCCCGTTGCACCCCCCAATCCTTAGTGCGCCCCCTGCCTACCCCCCCCCCCTTTGCACTTCATCAGCCAAAAAAAAAATCTTAGTCAAACCCGGGTACTTCTGGGCCCAGGATCCCCCCAAAAACAACTTCTGAGTGTTATTTCTCACCAGATGGGCCCCGTGCCATGCATAGGAGCCCACAAATCCACCCCAATGGGGTGCCTAGTACCCCCACCCCCCCTTGCAGGATGATCCAAAACAGGGTCAAAAACAGGCATTTTTTCTGATATTCTACTGTGGTGTGGGAATGGGTGGCAAGGGTCGGCACCTGGAGAAAAACGTGGTTATTCTGCTCCAGGTGACCATGGATGCACCAAAACAGCCTTGAAAACACCTGTATTTACGTGCGGATTCCTCATTGCCAGCTCCCAAGACTCGTGCCTGCTCACCACACCAGCCGCTGTCTGTCCGGTGTGCTAATAAGGGGGTTTTGGACGCATTGGGGGGCGTTACCAGTAGTTTATGGCGGCATGTGTCATATAACGTTATATAACGGCCATCTATGTTTCCAATAGGATCAAAGTACGCGCTAAGAGCTGTTAAAGCGCGCTCGAACTCCTCGCACAGCCCGCGGGATCGACGACACGCTGATTTCGAACCGCGGCTGGTACTTCGAGTCGTCCCGTTCTCTTCGACCCACTGGATCTTGACCCGGGTCCTAGACTCGTTGACCCACGTCCCCGTGATGCCGGTGCGCGATTCCTTCTGCCGGATGCAGCTGTAAAGGAAAGCGAACGGCAAGAGAAAAGGTAAAACGATAGAGGCAAAGCATGGAAAAGAGAAGAAGAAAGGAGAACGGATGCAACAAGAAGAAGAAGAAGAAGAAGAAGAAAAGGAAGAAGAAGAAGCCAAATAAAAAAAAAAAGTGCAAGCATGAAAACGACGAGTAAGATAGGGCGTAGACAAAGGAAATGAGAAAAAAACGAACAGAAAAATGAGCCTTGTGTTTCGTGGAGAGATGGGCGAGCGAGACATGGGTAAACGTAAATTCGGAGACAGAAGTAAAAATAAAGGGGGGGGGGACTGCAGGACAGATAAAACAAATCAAAAAAAAAGCGGATTCTGGTGGTAGTTCCAACTTTTTCGTCACGCTTACGCACTGCGTATCCCGCAGGACATGCCCTGGAGTTCTTTTTGGTAACAAGCTTGCTTGACGAATCCAAAAGCGTCGGATGGCAGCTTGCTGTGCTACATCACTTATAACAAGGTTTACACACGTACGCGCAAACAAACCCTCCACCCCGAGGAGCGCAATGACGTTCGAAGATCGTTCGTGCTCTCCCGCGTCCGTACGCATATGCACTTAGTACCACACGTAGCACAGGATGCTAGGACGGTCATGTAGACTGCGGCGTAGGATACCCCAGCGCGTTCGATGACGCAGACCCCACTACAGCATGGCAGCGCGTGATCACCAAAACCGACCTGCAGACTGACACGGCCCTGCAAAATGCCGGGAAATGGTAGGCTTGTTTGAACTGCAGCTGTCAGATGTGCCGCCAAAACCCCGATTATGGGCGGTGTGTGCAGGCGCAAAGGGGCTGCGAGGCCGCTTTCTGCGGTTTCGCCAGAAGTCGTGCGGCGAGACGGATGGCAGGTGCTGCCGCAAGGTTCTGCGCCCGGGTCTTCTCCGCTCAGTCCAGGGCGGAAAGAATGGACGCTTGCAGGCGCCCAAATTAATGGAGTCGTGCTTGGGCAGCCAGCTGGTGCCGCGGCGCAACCTAATTAAACTTGCTGGAGTTCTAGGCAGTGCCGGCTCTACCTCATTAGTTGGGTGGGCCTGCTTTGAGGCAGCTAGGTACCTCGGGGGTGCGGTTCACCGTTTTCCTATCCACGGTGGGAATTCCACAAAGGCAAACGAACGCTCTCCAGGAATATATGGGTTGGCTGGGTGGGAACTTCTTTTTTCTTAATTGTCGCAATCGCCTCTTCCGACGTCGGACGTTTGGGACTGCAGATACCCTGCGTCCCTGAGGGCAGCTTGGAAGAAGAGGTTTGGTGAGGACGATTATCCGAGGGGGAGGTGAGTTGATGCACGACGCACCGGCACGCCCCTGCTGCCATGTCCGAGAGGAGTCCAGGTCGATGCCAACTATGCGGCGTTCGAGACAAAGAACCAGACACCAGCAATAGCAGCGGTGTGTACAGACATGGGACCAGTCGAGTGATAGCACACGACCTCCAAGTCGCGCAAAAGCGTTGGCTCTATGAGCTTTTGGCGGTAGGGCAGTGGAAAGGGAGTTAAGCTTTTTTGTGTGACCTTCGTTCCCCGAGATAATGGGTTGAAGCTAAATCCCACAGTAAGCTGCCCCCTTCTACTTGACGGGGGTTGGCAACACCCCTGCGCAGCATATCCAAAGTCTTCTTGTCCGTTATTACTAACAATCTTTTGACAGTTTCTTGTGCTAAGCGGTATTTTTAGAGTTAAAGCTCGCTTGAGATTCCGAGTTGTTAGGGTCTCCGGGTGACCTTTGTCAAATGGGTTCTCTTAGAGCAAGTAAGGGCTATGTGGGTGCGGGTTGTTTCTTTGGTGGATTTCTTTTGTTCGGTAAGTATATCCTCACCCAACCTACATGCACAATGCCTTGCTTCGCAATGCATCTCCCGTAGAAAGCGGATCACACACCAGAAAATAGATGTAGAAAAGACAGAGGCTTGGGACGGATCGATGAGGTTGCTCGGTGGGGGGAACGTGCCAAGGAAAAAGGGTTCTATTCGCCTAGAATGAGATGTGACATAAACGAAAGCAAGAGACGAGACCGGAGTCCGGGGGCTAGTACAAGCTTGCGCCACACGGCGGCACAGCGACAAGGCGAAGAAGCAGCAAGCGGAGACGAAGAAGGTCGGGGAGTTCTAGCTAGTATATGGGGGGGGGGGGGGGTGGTTTTCAAAAACGTGCTTTTGGAATGGTTATGTGCTCAACACCGCACCGGTCCAGTTGCACCGTGGTTCGGTATAAGAGGGGGGGGCCGGGGTCCTCAGGTAAAACGTCAACCCAAATATCGATTGGTTCGTTACCGTTTTTTTTGGATTGGAATCGGAACCCAGTTTTGGATGGAGTACTGAACAGCGCAGTCGATGCCCGTTGGCTGCCTCGAGAGCGACAGCTCGAGACTCGGGTACATTTTCTCCACCCTTTGAACACGCAAAACGCGTGCGAGATCAGCAGGGATGTCACACATTGCAGTACAGCGGCGGAGTACCACCCGACAACGCGGTGGTTATCGATACCTTGGTTTAGACTGCGCCGCGTACGGCACAGCCACCGCGTCCATCCAGCACCATGGGGCGGTTCAGCGGACGGGCGACCTCCACAAACTGACTGTGGTCAACCCCTGACTCCACAGTCCGTAAAGCTTTGCGCGAGATGAAGTAATGAGGTTTCAACTCTGCCTCAAGAGACAGATAAGAAGTAAGGCAGGGGCAGTAGACGACAGAGCTGGGCGTGTTGTGAGGAGAAGGCTCGAGTGGCCAGCGGTTTAACTCAACCCCGTTTGCTTTTGTTTTCCGTCGTTTTTTTGGTCCGGTAGCCCGTGGCCCGCGGGTTCTTACCTGCGGGGGGCGATACCCCCTGAGGCAACGACACGGGGTCTGGCGTTCAGCTGCAATCCGATCGACCCAGCACTCTTACAGTCTCACTGCGGGAATGCTGCTGCGCAGTCGTCAAGCCACCCAAGAACCAGGTGGTTGGGGGGGGGTGGGGGGGGGTGTCGTTGGACGGGAAGAAATGTGAAAACGGGTTTTCGCCTAGAGGCTTTTCGTGTTATTCTGCAGATGCTTTGAGCTATCTTTGTGGCGATGCTTTCAGTCGTCTTCTTAAACATGGTTAAGTGCGCAAATGGTGTCAGCCGAAGCTGGTAAAGCTTCGGCGCCGCCCACGTTATGGTTGTTTAGCATTGAGTTCTTTTAAGTACATGAACCACATGGATTAGCATGCACTGCCTTGAAAGTCAGGTTATCGGATGACGTCGTCACCTGCCATTGCGTCGTCAAGGTCGAGCATTTGTGGAGCTAGCGGGGTTTGGCTTTCTTGCGATTCCAGAGACTGAGTCGGCGAGTACGAGGGCGGGCACGTGTGTCCGTTTTTCACTTTCGAGGGCATTGGTGTGCCCGTGGTCCCCGGTCGTTTCTGAGAGCTGCTTGCCCTCGGTACCTTCTTCTTCCTTCGTTGCACCCCTGAGTCGGGGGTGGTCGCCTTCGTCTTCTTCCGCTTGCGGCCGGCGATCAGGCCTTCCTTCGGGGTGCCGAGCACCCTCTTCTTCAGCGCTGGTCGTTCGCTGGTTCCTGGCGTTGGTGGCGGCCTCTTGGTCGCCCGTCCGGTCGTCGCCGTCTCCTTTTTAGTTGCCGCGAGCGGCGCTCGCGCCGCTCGCTTTCCTACTGGCGTTTCCCGCTGTACACCCACCTGGGTGGGTGAGGAGGGCCTCTTCTTCTTGTTGCGTCCGGGGGTTGACTCGACGTTCGGCTTGTTGGACTGGTGGTGGCCGCGGCTGCAACATGCCGCCGGTCGCCTCTGCGTCAGCGTAGGGAGCCTTTTGCACTCTTGGCAGGTCCCTCTGCCATGCGTGCGGCAGGCATGATGCCCGCTGCGGCAACACGCCGCCGCCGTCTTGCACTCGCCGCACTTCGTCGTGCTGTGCTCTGTGCACACCGCGATCGGCTGCCCATCGTTCGCGTGGTGATGGTGCCGGCAGCACATCTCTACCGTGGGAACGTCCCTTCGGACGAGTGCTCTGCACGCCTCACACTTCCCTTTGTGATGGGTCGCGCACGTGACGAGTGCCTTCTCTATACCGACACCCGGCATATGCACGGGGTCTGGGTGCAGTTGTGGTGGGGCAGGCAGGGCCCACCTCGCCGCTCTCCCGATCGTCCAGTCAGGGTACGTCGGGCACTGCGTCCCTACATCGCTTCCTTTTACTTGTTCCTCAAGTATCGTCCCCGTGTGTGCCTCGCGAAAGCGTGGCCTGGGCCGTATACCCGATATCCCCGTGATGCCCATGAACGACAGCGACGTCGTCGGGCACACCCTCTCTCCTCTCATGCAGCTTCCCAGCCCTTGCTGTGCCGCCAACTTGTCCAACGCGCTCATCATGCAGCGCAGGACGTTTCCCCGTTCTCTCACCCCCTTCGGCGCATTCCCGTGCAGCGGCATGCTGAGGCCCGAGAAGAGCTCAAAGTCGATCGCAAGCTCCAGCATTGACGCCTGCCCGTTCTCGGTCCATTGCATGTCCGACAGCCACGCTACCAACGCATAAAACGTCGGTAGTCCCCAGGTCTTGTTCCGCTCCCACGTCCATGCCGGGGCAATCCGCGCGAAGGGGTGGTCAAATTTCTCGGCAGGCATCGCATTCGCTCTCGACCAGGGGTGTTTAGCATCGAGTTCTTTTAAGTACATGAACCACATGGACTAGCATGCACTGTATAGCAGCGGCTGCCAAACATCCCGTGACACCGCGCAAGGTGATAAAACGCTCTTTTGTTTTCTTTTCGATTGCTTTTGATGGGGCATGCAGGCCTGATATGCAGGAATGGAAAAGTTATTTCCGTAAGTCCCCTGGACGGGTATTTCATCGTGCCCCTACGCAATGTAAGTGATAGGTTTGCCCTGGATGGTTTGATTCCTCTTCGTTCTTTCTTGCAGTCATGTCACCAAGTCCCGCAGACTTTACGTCAGCGAACACAAAAGGCGCAGACAGACCAGTAAGCAGAATTCCGTTGTGAAACCTTGTGGGGGTTTTTAGGTGATAACTGGGGGTCGCTTCACAGAGCAGCCTCACCCGACTCGATTCACCGGATCGCCGTTCTACGGTGGCAGCCTGCAAAGTAAACTCCAACAGGGGAGGGCGGGGGTGGTGCTTTGCCGCACATCCATGGATGAACAGATATGGTGGGGGCTTCCGAAGTGAAGTGCAGAAATAAGAGAAAAAATGGGGTGGAGGGGGGGGGCAATGGCGATATTAACATTAATAAATGGCGCACAAACACGGGTTGCACTCGGCTGGACCGCGCGCGTTTGCGCCGCTTCCCGTCGACGCACGTGCAACGCGAGACACCCCCCCCCCCCCTGGCTCTTGGGTGGCTTGACGACTGCGCCGCAGTGAGACTGTAATGCACCGAAGGTGCACCCGCTTTTGAGCCGGTCCACCCTGCTGATAGACTGCTGGTAGGTTGTGATAGCCTCTGATAGTTTGGGTTAGAATGCAAAGAATCTGAGGCATTAGTCTGCATCGCCGACGGCGCGGTTATCTCACTCGGCGCAGTGGAGCCGAGTGAGACATAAGGCTCAAACCCTCGGAACAACAAGGCTCCTCAGCGCGTTACGCCCGCTGGTCCATTCGGACTCGCATAGATCCGGTTGGAGCCACGGGATATGGATGTGAATTTGGAAGTTGCCGTTCGCCGAAGCTAGTCGCAGCAAAAGCTTGCGGCGGATGTTCGTCGCGGGAGAACTCCAACCGCACGGCGGTCGGGCGAACGGAGGGGTAAAAGTAACCTTTCCTCCAACCGCGATTAGCCACCGGCCGCAGCTCCTTGCGTATTTCCTACAGCAAAGGCGGGTGCCTATCTCTACGCACGCAGCCGGCGTTCTCTTTCGAGTTTACAGGTCACTGACATACGAGCCGTTTTGCTTGTGCAATCTGACCGGTACGCGAGGCAATCAGGTAATCATTTTTAGCTAAGTATGCTCTCTAGGGAGGCGGAGGCAGCTGCTGTTGTTTCGTCAGGCAGAGGATTTCGTTTGCATTCTGAGCAACACCTCACCCGAGGTTAGCATAATGGGCAATAGAAGGGGGTATAGTGGTAGATCTGGTAAAAATGCAGAATAATACTGCTCAACAACACCGCACTGGCCCCATCTGCACCGTGTGTCAGTCCTTTACCACGACACACGCGAGGCGGACCATCATCAGGCGTGCGTCTGGTTTGTCAGGAACACCAACGGTAGCTCGTCACGGCGAGGACGCCCCCTGTTACGAGCACAGCCAAATCTGTCTCGAGAAGAAGGGCCCCAACCGTGTCTGAGCAATCAGTTAAAAAGCTCAGCTCGCTCACCCTACTGCGACTAACTGCGACTCGCTGGAACGCACTGACTTCTTTTTACGGTGGCAATCTACAGAGTGCCGTTGGGGAGATAGACGTAACTGAATGAAAGTGAAAATGGGGGTAAAACTAGAAAGAAAAACAACGAAAGACAAAAAAACGCAAAATAGTGTGTGAAAGAGAAAGCAGCGGATGGGCCTGTACTCGGCTTTCGGAGGTCAGAGGTTGTCCGCGAGGCTGACAATGATGGGAAGACGGCAGCTGCCCCCTTGTGGGGTTAGGGTCTTCGGATCCGTAGCTTATCCGTTTCCAGCGACAAACGGGCTTCGGCTCGCGAATTCTCGTTTGGAGACACCAGTCAGGTGGGGAGTTTGGCTGGGGCGGCACATCTGTTACACATCAACGCAGGTGTCCTAAGGCAAGCTCGGCGGGAACAGAAATCTCGCGTAGAGCATGAGGGTAAAGGCTTACTCGATACACGATCTTCAGTACCGATCCTCGGTGTGAAAGCATCGCCTAACGATCCTTTGGTCAGCAGCTTTTCAGGACCGCCTGGACAGGATGCGGTACGGCCCCTTGCAGAAACGCCCACTGCCAGGACGGAGGGGCCTCCTCGCATACCAGGCTGGCTGCACTCTTCGCCACCTCGCAGTTTCGTTGAGGGAGTTGATGCGCCACCAGCCTTCAGGGTGCGTGGTTTAAAAATATGCCTTCGCACTTTCGCTATCCTTTCAAAAACTGTTGCGTTGACGCATCCACACGAGTTTAGGCCCTCTCTTCAGGTCGTTCTTTTATTCTTTTTCACCTGGTATGTCTTGAGTTAGGGATCTCCATGTGAAGTACGGACATGTAAACTGTGACAGTCGCATCTCCGTGTGACACGGACACGATCTTCGGTATGGTGTTGGTTCGCTCATTGCTCAGGCTTACATTTTTGGAACACATTGCAATGTCTCGAAAAGAAAAATTACTTCGCTTCCCGAGTGCCTGGTTTGCCGTAACCTTTCTTGTTCGCAAGCACATGAGCGCAAGGTTTGAGCGCTCCCACAGGGGCGTTGCCCTGGGGATGCGCGTGGGTATGTGGTGCTTGGGGTTGGGTGATGGTCAGTGAAAAGTCTGTTTTCGCTCTTCGCTTCGGTGCTGCCCCCCCTCCCCCATGCGTGCTGTGCGGGGTCTCGCCCGTTGCGCAAAGCACGGCGAGCACGCTCTGTCTGTAAAGTATTCGCTTTTTGTTTTTCTCGGTTTCTTATTTGGTTGCATGGGGGGACCAGGGTGACGTGGGGGGGGTGGGAGGGTTCAAGAACGTGCTTGGAATGGATATGTGCTCAACACATGTTGAGCCGGTTCACCCCCCGCTGATACACTGCCGATAGACAGTGTTAGGTTGGGTTAGAATGCAAAGAATCTGTGGCGATAATCTGCATCAACAGTGTTAGACAGCAGCAGGCAATTCGACGCGGTTCCATGAAATAGGGGTAGACTGGCTCACATGTTTCCCATCTGCGCCGTGTCGGTCCTTTGCGCAACGGACACATCAGGGACCGTCACTGGGGTGATAATCTTAGCTTCATGTTCAGGAACAGTACTATGCACGTTTGATGCTAGTCCAAGTCTTCTTCGACAAAAAAAGAGAGACAGAGAGCGAGAGAGAGAGAGATAGAGATAGGAAGAGAACACATACAACAAGTCAAAGGGTATGGTAGTCACGCCTTAGCAGTCCCAGGGCCCTCCCCGCCCACCTGTATATGTTCTCGTGTGGTCATCGCTACCGCGCTGACCCTTCCTGAGAGAGAGAGAGAGGGAGAACGGAGTTCAAGCAAGGACTATGAGACCATGAAGGCCCGGGACGCTTTGTCTTGGTTTATTTTCCTGTTTCTTTTTTTCGACCGCGGTGTAGCGCGAACCTAGTTGTTCTCGGGTTGCACGCGGTCCTTCGGACCAAGGAGGTGATTGAAAGGTTAACACCGCCTCTCGGTGGCTAGGTGTGGTGGAGAGAGGCCGGAATATGCTGGGGGGGGCGGATTGCAAGAACGTGCTTGGAAATGGGTATGTGTTCAACACCGCGCAGGTCCCGTCTGCGCCGTGTTTGGGTGCTTTAAGCCACGGACACACAAGGCGGACCATCAGCGCGGAACCTGAGTGTCTGCAGACAGGACAGCGGTGTGAGTCTGCGTTGTCAGGCGGCTGTTCGCAGCTCGTCACAGTCAGGACCACCACCCGTGCTACCAGAGCAGAGGCGCCTACAACCGTGTCTGAGCAATCAGTCAAAAAAAGGCAGGACCCCCGCCTGATTGTGACTGCGACTCGCAAGGCCGCTTAGTGCTGGTGCAAATGCATAGCACCCTGAGCGTTTTACCGGTCCCGCAAGGAGGGAACCCCCTGCGAGAACGATCTCCGCAAGGTGACCTTCCTCGTTGAGGCAGCATTTCTAGCCGAGACAGACACTCAAGTGCTGCTCGTGCATTGCCAATCACGATGCGGTGCGGGGACTCGAGCAAACTCAACGTCGCCCCCTTGCTGCGGGCAGGGCGATGCTTCCATGCGGAAGCATTCCGCTAACCGAAGACGGGAAGCTCTCGATCCCCGCTCCGTGTCCTGTTTGGTGGGATTCGTTCTCTGCCGGGGCTTTGCGCTGCAATCAGCTGGCATTGAATTCCCCATAGTATTGTTGGCTCAAAGTATTTCTCTTCGCGTGAACCCTCTCCATCGTCTAAAAAAAGTGCGCGGGGGCTGAATAACGTGGAGGCAAATACACAGCAAGAGAACTTCACACCGCAACCATCGATAGATGGATTAGAAGCGCGGCCACAACGTTGGGAATGCCCAATGGCAAGTATGACAGCAGACCGTCTAAGAATCACTGTGCAAGGGACACCGTTTGCCAACATCGTCGTGCCTACACTCGCAACGTGGCAGGTGGGGTCACCTCAGTGTGAACAGACGTCGACTTCGAAGCGAGGCATCTCGCCTCTCACCTTTTATTCGCGGCAGCGCGACCACGATATTTACTGACCTGTCTGGCGCTGCGCAATGCAAAAAGGAGTCTGTGCAAAGGGAACGTGCCACGCTGTCGCAGGCTATGGGGAAAGAAGGTAAGGTGGCAGAAATGAGAAGGATCAACAAAGAAAGGGGGTGGGGCGGAGGGCGACGAACGGCCAGAGGGTGCCGTCATCTGCCCCCTCATTTGCAGCAGGAGCGCTCCTTCTTCTCGGCTCGTGGAATTTGGTCCTCGCCGGTCTCGTCGGTGTCGTCGATTTTGATGGTTCGCTTCGGCTTGCTCCCGGGCTTGCCTCCGCCTTTCTGCTTGCCCATGCTTTGCGCGAGCATCGCTTTTGTCAGCGACATGAAGCAGTCCGCAACGCCCTTGCCAGACTTGGCAGAGGTGTGGATGTGAGTTGCGTCCAGATCCTTGCAGTAGTTGAGCACCATGTTTTCGTCGACCTGCGTGTGTGTGTGTGTGTGTGTGTGTGTGTGTGTGTGTGTGTGTGTGTGTGTGTGTGTGTGTGTGTGTGTGTGTGTGTGTGTGTGTGTGTGTGTGTGTGTGTGTGTGTGTGTGTGTGTGTGTGTGTGTGTGTGTGTGTGTGTGTGTGTGTGTGTGTGTTGTGTGTGTGTGTGTGTGTGTGTGTGTGTGTGTGTGTGTGTGTGTGTGTGTGTGTGTGTGTGTGTGTGTGTGTGTGTGTGTGTGTGTGTGTGTGTGTGTGTGTGTGTGTGTGTTGTAGACCTGTTTTCACGTGGTGCCTCCCTGTGCGAGAGGCGTCCACGACTCCTTCAGTTTCAAGTAACCGCCGATGCTCCCGCAGGTTGCGAGTGGGGGTCCGTGTTCAACTGGGGGTGGTGTCTTGTACAGCACCTCGCGATCCCTTCGTTGTCTGCTTCGCACTCGCCGCAGCGCCCCAGTCTGTGGATCGAGCAGTATAGCATCCGCGGCCTTAGGCCGTCTCCTTCATGGTGGTGTTGTTTATACCGGCAACACGTCTCCGCTGGCAAGCGCTTTTTCGCACATTCCTTACATCGGGGCTTTCTGTGTAGCGTGCAAATCTCGCCGGGGCGTGATGTGTTCACCGCGTCTTCTGGGGCCTTCTTCGGTTGCGACCCTCCGCACGCTCCTGCACCTGAAACCTTGTTTATCATCTCCGCCCTCGCCTTCCAGTCGGCCTTTCCTTGTGCCCATCCTGCGGGGTAGGCTTCCTCCGGGATATAGGTTGCCGCCCATTCCAGGTGTTGGGGGTACAACGCGGTCTCCGTCCGTGTCGGCTTCAGCGTTCTTACGTGCTCCCGGATGCCGAGGATGACCGCGTCGGTTGTCTCCGTGAGTTGCGCGCGCCGCGAAGCACCCCTCACGACTGTTCCCCCGACGGAGGTCAAGATCGTCGTCGCACATTCGTGGCCATAGAACCACGGCCGTCCTGTCACCTTCTTGTAGGCGCTGCCTAGCTCGACCAGACTCATCGCCTTTCCGAGTCCGGAGGCCCGAAATGCTGCGAGATCTGCCTCCTGCTGCTCTCGCGTTGGGCGCTGTTGTTGCACGAGGTCCATCGCCGCGTTGCTGAGTGCATCTGCGTCCACATTCTCCTCGCGCTTGACGTGCTCCGCCCGTAGCGTGAGTCGCTGCCGCAGGGCTACCATCTTTTCTATTGCACGGGTCAATAGCGGCTTCAGGTCTTCCGAACACGCCATTTTTCGGTTGGTCTGCCCAATTACCAGAGCCGAGTCGCCGCGGATGGTGCACTGCTTTCCTTCCGTTCCTTCTGCCTCTTCCAAAAGCTGTAGCCCTGCCAACATTCCTTCGTACTCGGCAACGTTGTTGCTGCGCACATTTGGCAGCGGGAGCACAATCTGCGAGACCTTTACGCCTTCTTTGTATAGGACTGCTCCTGCACCCGCCACAGCAAAAGCCGTACCGTTCGCCCTTGCTCCTCCGTCAAAGTAAACCGCTATCCCGCCACCTGCTGCGCCTTCTGGTAGCACCCGACGCGCTGTAGTGGCCTTCTGTGCTGGGGGTTTTGGCGCCGAGTAGTACCGGTTCCTGAGCGCCGGGAGCCGGCATCCGGTGCACAACTCGAAGTCCACCGCTAACTCAACGAAGCTTACCCCCAGCTCATGCCCTGGAGGCGCCCAGTTCAACTCTCTCAGCCAGTCCGTGAACGCCATCCACATCTCCGGGCCGTATTTCCACTTGGTTGAAACCGCTGAGGGCGCGATGTCTGGCACTACCAGCTTGTGCGGCTCGGCCGGTCTCCATTGTCGCGGGTATTCCAGGGTCCGATGGTGACGTGTGGATCTGTCCAGCATTTCATCCGCCCCTTGGCGTGCTGTCAGGACCTCCACGAAGAAGAGATGCAGCGTCTCCAGCAGGCGAAGTAGCTTCTCCCGTTCCCTGGGCAGGTGTTCCGAGTCTGCCTGGGGGGCGGGGGCTACTCCGCACATTCGCAAGCACGGTGGCCAACTCTGCTGCGCGGCCGTCAGTTCCGCGTACTTCACGCGTGTCTGTTCCCAGGCCGGGCACTTCCAAAACAAGTGTTCGACCGTCTCGCGCTCCTGCGTGTTGCAGTACGGGCACCCCCTCTCGCTCAGCCCCGTCCGCCCGGTGACCGGCGTGGCTCCTGCGATGACTGACCTCAGCAGTCCGGCTTGGTAGGCTGTGAGAGGTGAGTTCTGCTTCTCTAAGAGGCTCCTGGTTGCTGTAAAATCGACCCCGCTTTGAACCCCCCCGAAATCGTTTCCTCTCCTCGCTGCTAGTCGAACCATCTCGCGCATGCGTAGAGAGTGTCGCAGGTCGTGTTGTAGGAGGCGTGTGTTGCCCTCCTGCGCCGCGTCGTGTACAATGCCTTCCCCTACCTCATTCACATACGCGATGCACGTAGGTGTCACCCACCGCCATTGGAGTTTGTCCAGCGCCTCCTTCAAGAAGGCAAAGGGGCCGTGTAGCTTTGCGAGTTCTTCTCTGTGGACCCACGCCGTTTCCGCCAACGCTCGCGCGTATCCCCACTTTTTGACCTGTTCGGCCCAGGTTGTGATCTGCCTGTACATTGGGACAACGCCTGGGTCTAATCTATGCCCGTGGTGCAGCACGTGCAACACTGCTTCTTGCGCTCGTCGGGGCGGCCCCGTCCAAACTGACTCGGTGAACCTCCTCCTCATGCGTTCGACTTCCTGCTTCCCGATCGCCGTCACCGCTGCCCCATAGTACAACTTTGAGCCCGCCGTCATGCTGACGGCGAGGTCTCGTGCACCAGCCGGGAGCGGGAGGCAGGTCGCCCTTTTCAACACGTTGTCTACCATTCTTACTCGTTCCGCTACTCGCTTGGACTGCTGGAGAGGCTTGCTTGGCGGTACCTGCTTTGTTGTCAGCATCACTCCTAGTACGTCAAACGTGGTCTGTCTTGCTATCGTCTCTGGTCGCGCTACCGCTTCTCCGGCTCCATTACTCTCCGTGTAGTGGATTTCTTCGGGGGCGTCCCGCGCTGTCGTAAACCACAGGGACTTCACTTGCGTACAGACTTTCATCCCTGTAAGCCCCGCGAACGTTCCCGACCGATTGGCCGCTTCTTGCAGCTGCGCGAGGCTCTTCAATAGCGCGTATACATCATCCACGTAGGATAGCGGGATCGCCGCTTCGATGTCTGCGACGTGCCGCATCCAGACGCTGATAAGCACGTTAATCAGCACCACGCTCAATGGGCATCCCTGCATGATCCCGTTCGTTGGCACGAAGCCTTCCCCCAGTTCTGTCCCAATACGGAAATGGCGCTGCATGCCGGAATATGCCGCACGCAGGGTCTGCAGCACGGTTGGGTGAAACCCCAGCTCCTCTGCTAACCGGAAAGCGATGTCGATCGGCACGGAGTCGAAACACTTCTTGAAGTCCAGCGCCAGCCCGTACAACGGCTCCCCCGTCACGTGCGCTTCCTCTATGAGGGCTGCTAGGTGCCAGACCAGGTCGTCCGTTCCGTGCTTCTTTCGGCAGCCGTGGAGGCCGCTTGGCACCACCTTGTCCATCCACTCAAGCGCCTCCTTGGCCCGTATCGCCGCCCACAGCCTGTACAGGACTGGCGTGATCGATATCGGCCGCTGCGACATGGGATCTCCCGTGCTCCCGGGCTTCGGCAACAGGTGCAGGATTGCATGCATCAACTGTTCCGGCCATCGCCCTTCGGCTTCCACTGCGTTCATGGCCTCGGCCATGAGTTGCAGGATTTCCGTGGGCAGCTGCTGCAGTTCGAAAACGCGCCACGCGTGCAGACCGGGCGACGTGGTCTTCTTCATCTTCTTGAGCGCTGTCCTTACATCTGCCGCGCCGATCTTCTTGCACTCCATTTGCTGCGGGGCAGGCAGATTCCTCGCGTAGTTAGCCTTGAAGGCCTCCCACTGCGGTTCCTCTGTGCTCGCGTACCTCTGGAAGATGCCGCCCCATGCTTCGGGTCCCCTCAGCAACTCGTCGATTTCTTTTGGACACGCCGTCAAGGTTCCGTCTTGCCGCCGCAGGAAGATCGATGGGCTTTCTTGGCTCCCAGCGAGAAACCGGTACACGTCGCCTCTGTCGGTGCTATTCCAGGCCCTCTGCACCCGGTCTTTCCACCGTCTTGTTCGCTGCTGCTTCAACGCGGCAACGGCTTCACGCTGTGATCCTTCTATCGCTTCTACTGCTTCGGTCAGGCGCTCCAGCTCGCCTATCCCGCCTTCGTCGCTGTCCGTGGAGAAATGCTGCGTCAGGCATTCTCTCGGGGTTTTCCGCTGTAGCGCGTTTCTCGCATTTCGTTCCGCCAACGTCATCTCTCTCGGCTGCTCTCCGTCTAGCCTTCGGCCTGCCTCGGCAATCACGGTTCGCAGCATTCCAAGCACCCTGTCCCGTTGCCTGGTTGACCTATTCCCGGCTCCCCTCGCCGAGACTGCCTGCCGCGCCGAAACATGGGTGTCCCTTACAGAATGCCCTTCCGCCCTGCCTTTGCATTTCTTCACTTCGTTCTGCTGGAGGTCATGCTTGTGGATCTCAAGCAGGTACGTCTCTGCCACTTCGGAGGCGTTGCGCAGTACCGCTTCTGCCCCGCCCACAGCGCGTTTCTGGCGTAGCGCCGCTTCGAGTGCGCCCTTCTCCTCTTCCGGGGTTTTGAGCGGTGCCTTCCTCGGAAAGGGCGCAGGTATCCAATGCGTCCGCTTCGGAGTTGCTGCGGTCCGCATGTCAAGTGTCACGAACAGTGGACAGTGCGTTGGTATGTCGTATTGGTGCGGGTCTGCTGTCCATGTGTGCACGAGAGCTTGCGACGCGCATTCATTCAGGAAACACAGGTCTATTCTCGAGCCTGCCGCCCCTGCCCAGCAGGTCGGCGGCGGTTCTTGCGCCGTCTTGTTTGCTGCGGCGGCCGCCGCGTCTGTCCACCCGTTTCTGCAGGCATCCCTCAAGGACACACTCTCTTCTATTGTCGTGTTGAGGTCCCCTACGATGGCGACCGGCACCTGCCCGAGTCCTGCCGCCATTTCGAATACTTCGGCCAGGAACCTTTCCCGCTCCCTGGCTACTCCTGACTCCTTTCCTACCTGCGCGTACACCGAAATCACGTGCAACACCGAACGAGCACTGCCCGTCGCGATCACGGCATGAGCCACCCGCGTGCTTTCTACTAGCCTCGTCTCCAGCTCCGTCCTTGGGCGCGCTTTCGAGGCTACTACACTGTCGCGCGTTACTACGGCGGCGCCTCCTGGCGCACGCTGTCCTACTCCGTTCGTGCCGATAACTATCGGGACGTCTTCTCCCCAAAAGCACTTTCTGCCGTATGCCGCAAGGTACATCTCGCATGTCCTCTTGCCCTCCGGGCCCACTCGGGTCTCTTGACAGGCCACTATATCCGCCGGCAGTGTTGCCACCGCGCGGCATCTTGAATTCATGGAGCCCAGGTTCACCGTGGCAAGCACGATCGTATTTGCCTGGCGCGACTCGGCTCTGGCTGCGGGTCGGGGCGCGGCTGTGGGTGTCAGCTCCTCCACGCTTACTCGGGAAATCTCGGGGCCTAGGGAAGCCAGAAACCGTAAAGCCACGTCGGGGAGCCTAAGCGCGTCATAATGCTGCGGGCGGTGGGTTAGCACAATGACCCGTGATGGGTTTTCAGCTCTCCCCTCTCGTGTTACACCAGTTAAGTCGCCTGCTGAGAGTACCCATATGCTTGCCTTCAGTACCTCCGCTGCAGCCTGCAGCGTTACGGGGCCTCCATGCACACCATTCTGCGCGATGTCAAAGAGGTACTCGGAGAGTGCTTGGCCTTCGAGGGGGTGGGCGGTCGGCGGAAAGTTCCGGAGCTGCCAGGTCACTTTTTGTCGTAGTGACGCCACCGGAAGACTTAGCTTGCTCCCTCTTATCAGCGCTGCAAACTGGCAGTTTCCGTCCTCGTCTACTAGCACGCGCTTCGCCGCCAATACTTCCGCCACCGCTTCTATTTTGTCCTCATCGCTTTGCGCTGCCATTCGTCGTTGTTGTTGGGGAACGACGGTTGTTCCCCTCGGTCGTGCTTCCTGATTGGCTTTCCTGCTACCCTTCGCCTGTCCCTTCACCCGTTCGGGGCTTTGCACGCTCGCCGCGTGTCGCTGCTGCTGCCGATGTGGTCCTTTGGTCCGGTTTTCTTGGCGTTGGTTCGGTCGCGCGTTCGCCTGTTGTGACACACCTTCTTGGGGGGGCGCAACTAGTAGCCGGGCAATTGGAATTGCGTTGGTCTCTGCTTGTTCCAGAATGCGCATACCCTGCTCCGGGAGGGCGAGCCTATCGTAGTGCTGTGGCATGTAAGTGACTACAATGGTTCGGTCTGCACCGTCGGACCTCCACCGCTTTACTGCGCTTCGGTGGCTCGCATTCACAACCCAGATGTTACAGTTCTGGACTTGTGCCGCTGCATGCAGGGTTAATTCATCCCCGTAGGTCCGGTTGGTTCCCATTCTCTCTAAATACTGCGCCATTTCCTCCCCCCCGACGTGGTCCCAGTATCTCGCGGTATGCGCCTCTATGTGCCGAACTACCTTTTCTCGTAGTGTGTGAGCATCGATCCCGCCGTAGCTCTCGGCAATCGCCGAGAATTGGCAATTTCCGTCCCCCGGGACCTGGGTCAACCTTGCGCCCATTTCGCGTGCCATCCGCTCAATCCACCTGTGGTCTCCTTCTTCTCCCACATTCCCGCCACCGACCATGTCGGCCTCCCTTCATTTGGCTGCTGTCGACATGAACCCGACCAACGTTGATTGTCTGTCGGGCTTCTTTGTTGTGGCTGCCGCGGAGCTGTGTATCTTGGCCGGGGGCTTCGTCTCGCTTCGCTCTCGAGACGCTGACTCGGTACCGGACCGTGCCCTCTTCTTTGTCCCCGTCCTCTGGTCTTCCTGCTTGGCCTCTTTGGTATTCTTCTTCTTCTTTTTGTCCTCTTCGTTGTCCGTGCTCGGCCCACGTCGCGGGGATGGTGACTTTCGTGTCCCGAGCTGCTTTGCCTGCACTTCAGCCAGCTGTCTCGTCAACACTTCGATCTGCCGCATGGCCTCTTTTAGCTGCGCACGCAGCTGTGCCATCTCCGTTGCGCCACCTGTTTGCTCGGGGGCGGCTGGCTGTTCTGTCCCGGTTGCCCATTGGATTGGGCATCCGCCGCTACTGCCTTTCCCGCCCTTGCCTCCCTTTCCGGTGCCGTCTCTCTTCCCGCCTTTGCCACCCTCACTTCCCTTCGGTGAACCCTCCTCTGTGTGTGGTTGCTTGGCGGATTCACGCCAGAGTGCTCGCCCTTGCTTTCTCCCGTAACATGATAGGAACTCTGCCCACGTGTACTTCTCTCGCTCTCTTGCTGTGCCGGTTTCCGCGGGATCTTGCCTCTTCTCCTGGGCGGGTGCCTGCACCCACCTTTGCTCCGCCTCGGCAATCGGTCGGGCTGTGGACACGTCGATGCGTAGATCCGAATCAGTGATACCGAAGACCCACGCCGGTGGATCTGGGCCCCTGACGACCGCGAGCGCCTTTCCTCTCTTTGGGATGACCTTGATCGTGGTCACCCCTTCCCATCCCGCCTTCCCCAGAAACTCTTCGACTTGGGCGGCCATCGTCTGCTTCGAGAAACCGAACACATCCCACGTCTTCCCGCTTACCCTCGGTGCTGACCTCTCTCCCACTGCGGATCGCACCTCTTCTTCAGCTCCTGCCGTTACCCGGAGCCCGAGTCCCCGTCTGTTGACGGCCAGTCTCTGCACCTGCGTGGGCAGGCTGTTCGCCAGGTCCTTCGCCTCTGCCAGCGTTGTACCCGCTGTCAGCCAGACCACGGTTCCTGCGTCCAATTTCGGGACGACGAAAACTCCGCGGTGGCCCGATGCGGCTTCCAGCTTTTTCGCCTGTTCCTGTGGGACGCGCATCAGCGCGCCGAGAGAGCGCGCCGGGTCCTCGGCCCTGCCTCGCGTCTCCACCCCCGTGATCAGGACGTCGCCTTTGCTAACGCCCAGCTCCGAAGCAAACTGCCCGAGGTAGGCCCTCAGGTTCGTCGTTGCCTCCCCCCACTCGCTTGCCGTCGTGTGCTGGCGAGGGACACATATCGACAGTCTCTGAAGGCCGCCGAAATGAGTTGATGTTTGACGGCTGCCGATGTGAGATGATGATTGAACTTGATCGCCGCCTGGCATTGCCACGCGCTTCCATGTCAGCTTGGAACCGACTTCCTTCTCTCCCATTTGGAATACCGTGCCGGTCGTCGTCTCGATGCGTGTTCCGCGCCTGACGACGATAGGGCAGGTCTGTCCTGCGTGGCCCGCCAGTTCCTGCACCGCGCCCAGCACGACTACCGCTCGCGCTGCGTGTTTCTTGCCGTCGCCGATCGCCTTCTTGGCCTCCGAGCGGCTTGCGATGGCCACTCCGGCTGCGTCACCGTCCCGCAGCTCCTGCACGTTGACGACTGGGACATCCCAGTCTTCGCCCCGCAGCTCTGCAGCCTGCCGGCTCCTTTTCGCTGGCACCCACTGCCATGGGGCCTCCGTCCCGGTCTGCGTTGGCCGCACTGCCTCGTTGGAGGTGTTGCGTTGCCCAGGACCACCACTTGGAGGTGCAGACATTTTGATAGATTAGTTCGTGTGATACTTTTTCTCCCAGTCCCTGTGTGTGTGTGTGTGTGTGTGTGTGTGTGTGTGTTG